>JACXGK010006186.1:0-29771 GCA_016801125.1 Novumbra hubbsi
GGGCTGAGCAAACACAATCTTCTCTTCTTTATGGGGACTTCTTAATTGGACACAGGTGTGGCCGCTTCAGTGGCCCAGTAGCTCCTCCCATCTCGTTATCTGCAATCTGCAACACACCAGACTCACCACCACCACACAAACACCCAATCAGGCTCTCACACCCACAACACAACCTCATAAACAAAGTGGAACGTAACAAAAGTGAAGCGCTGTGAATACTTTCCAGATGCACTGAAGATGCATCTAATGTGTATGATGTGCATTCATACTGAATATGACCTGGAAATGTTGCACAGGTCCACCACTACAAAATCTCTAAGCCTGTGGCTGTGTTCGTAAAGTATATTTAGACTTGTTTAGACTTGTTAATGGAGCTGTAGCATAATAATGGACTTAATTTGTGTTGCCATTATTGACGTGGGTCTCAATTAAAGTTAGGGTGAACTGCTAGAGTCGTTGATTGATTTACAGCACCACTCACTCAGTACACACTGTGTTTCCACATATTGTTGCCAACCAAGTGATTTTATGAGTGCTCTGTTTAACTTTGTACTGAGCAAATATTTACATCACCCTTCTGCCAGAGGGATGGGGAAGAGCTGAGCCATGAATGTCATATCGGCCACACAGAATTACACAGGAACAGCCTCATGCTTAATGAGCAACAAGCAGAACAGCTCCCCACTGTGTCTAAACAATTTCCTCTCAGCACTATGATTACGTGAGAGAACAGAAAAAAACATTTTGGAGCTAATGTAATCTATTTATCCTCACACTAGCATAGTGTGTCTCACAATCATTTTATTAGCTACAAAGTTCCAGAAAGGGTGTATGTGTTCCTGTTTTACTATCTGTGTGAGGACCAGAGGTTCTGTATAAATTCCACTTGAGCATTTTTAAGTTCTAGCCTAATCCTTAAAAAATGGGTTAGAATCACTCTTCCTGATGACCAGTTGATGATGTTTTCCATCTATTGAGACCAGTGATAGGAACCAATTTTAGACTTTGGGAACATAAGCACCATTACAATGTAATATCCTTAAACAACCCCTTACCGCTATAAAAAAATTAAATGTCATGATACTTCCATTCTATGATTTAATTGTTATACTGGTGATGTACATTTGTGGCCAAATGTATTGGTTTACAAAAAGTTTGCTGCTGTGTTTTTTCAGATATTACATACATATACATGACAGTAGCTTTGTCAGATGTTACTATGGTATACTAAAGTATAATTACAAGCATTTTATAAATGTCAAAGGCTATTATTGACAATTACATTAAGTACAAGCAAAGAGTCAATATTTGCAGTGTTGACCCAACTTTTTCAAGACCTCTGCAATTCTCCCTGGCATGCTGACACGTATGGCAGCCCATTCTTGCATAATCAATCCATGGAGTTTGTCAGAATGTGGGTTTTTGTTTGTCCACCCGCCTCTTAAGGATTGACCACAAGTTCTCAATGGGATTAAGGTCTGAGGAGTTTTCTCTCCCTGGACCCAAAATGTCAATGTTTTGTTTCCCGAGCTACTTAGTTATCACTTGTTCCTTATGGCAAGGTGCTCCATCATGCTGAAAAGCATTGCTCTTCACCAAACTGTTCTTGGATGGTTGGGAGAAGTTGCTCTCAGAGGATGTTTTGGTACCATTATTTTTCATGGCTGTGTTTTTAGGCAAAATTGTGAGTGAGCCCATTCCCTTGGCTGATTAGCAACTCCACACATGAATGGTCTCAGGATGCTTTTCTTTTGGCATGACACAGGAATAATGGTAGCACTCACCTTTTCTTCTCTGGAAAGCGTTTTTACAGATGCCCCAAACAATCGAATGGGGATTCAACAGAGAAAATGACTTTGTCCCAGTCCTGTACCTTTTGCAGAATATCAGTCTATCCCTGAGGTTTTTCCTGGAGAGAAGTGGCTTCTTTGCTGCCCGTCTTGACACCAGGCCATCCTCCAAAGCTCTTCGCCTCTCTGTGGGTGCAGATGAACTAACACCTGCCAGCTGCCATTCCTGAGCAGCTCTGCACTGGTAGTGCCCCAACCCTGCAGCTGAATCAACTTTTGGAGACAGTCCTTGCACTTGTACTTTCTTGGGTGCCCTGAACCTCTTGCCTTGATATTCTTGATGATTCGATAATTGGTAGATTTAGGTGCAATCTTACTAGCAGCAATATCCTTGCCTGTGAATCCCTCTTTGTGCAAAGCAATGATGACTGCATTTGTTTCCTTGCAGGTAACCATGGTTACCAAAGGAGGAACAATGATTTCAAGCCCTCCTTTTAAAGCTTCCAGTCTGTTATTCTAACTTACTCAGCAGGACAGTGATCTTATGCCTTGTCCTTGTCAACACTCTGACCTGTGTTAACAAGAGGATCACTGACATTATGTCAGCTTGTCCTTTTGTGGCAGGGCTAAAATGCAGTGGAAATGTTTTTCTGGCAAAGTGCCATCATAAATACTATGGAAGCAGATTAAAAAAAATATATGTTTGTGTTATTCTTAAAACTTTTGGCCACAGCTTGTAGAACAAGATTTGCATTACAGATGTGGTCAAATGTGTTGGTACCCTTACAGCTCATTGAAAGAATGCTTAATTCCTTCTGAAGTGATGAAATTAAATGCTACTGTCATGTATAATTGTATGTCATAGAATAAAGCCAGGGAGCTGTGAAAAAAGGTTAATTATTTCTTATTCTACACAGATATTGCAAAAATGGCTTGGAAACATTTGTTGGTACCCCTTACAAAAAAGATAATACATAATTGGACTACAGTGAAATAAACTAATTAGTTTATTTTAATTCGTATCACACCTCCAATCTTGTAATAAATTATTCAGATTATTTAAATAGAAAAAAGTATTCACTGTGCTGTGTATCATTTTGGGCACCACACTGTACAGAGAAAAGGAGTTGGCTTATGAGATCAGAAAGAAAATAATAGACAAGCACAAAGTCGAAGGCTGAAAGACCATCTCTAATCTTGATGTTCCTGTGAAAACAATTGCAAATATTACTAAGAAGTTCATGGTCCATGGAACTGTAGCCAACCTCCCTGGGCCCATCTGCAAGAAGAAAATCAACCCCAGATCAAACATAAAGATAGTAGAAAAGGTGAAAAGGTGAAGGTACGTCAGTTTCAGATCGCAAGATCCGTCACTTTTTGAGCAAAAGTGGGCTACATGGAATAAGACCCAGGAGAAATCCACTTGTGAAAGAAAAACAAACAAAAGCCAGACTGGAATTTGTTAAAATGCATATCGACAAGCCACAATTATTCTGAGAGAATGTCCTTTGGACAGATGAATCAATACTGGAGCTTTTAAGGAAGTCACAACAGCTCTATGTTCGCAGAAGACAAAATTAAACTCTCAAATAAAAGAACAACATACCTACAATGAAATACAAAGGAGGCTTGGTTATGTTTTGGGACTGCTTTGCTGCATCTGGCACAGGGTGCATGCTATCTGTGCACGGATCTCAAGACTGAAGCGAAACGTACAGCCCGGTGTCAGAAAGCTCTTTCTCAGTCACAGGTCATAGGTCCTCCAACTGGATAATGACTGAAACACACAGCTATTCTGAAGTGGCCTTTTATGGGTCCTGATCTGAAGCCTATTAATCATCTATGGAAAGAGCTAAAACTTGTAATCTGGAGAAGGCACCCATCAAACTGGAAACAATTGGAGCAGTTTGCTTAAGAAGAAGTCTTATTGAGAGCTACAGAAAGTTTGATTGCAGTGATTGCCCCTATAGGTTTTGCCACAAAATATTAGGTTAAGGGTCCCAACCTTTTTGTTTATGCTGTTTTCTTTAGTTTTATTATTTACAATAGTATGTTGAATAGAAAAGCGAAAGCAACGTTTGATTTCTATTAAATATAGAAAGAACAATGGTGGATGCCAATTACTTTTGTCAGTTTTAAGTTATTTAAAAGTTAATTGTGTATTCGTTTTGTGGAGGGGTACCAACAAATTTGACCATGTCTGTATAAATGACTTTAGAGTAGCCAATAAACGTATCAAACATGGCATGCAGCCCCATCAAGAATATGATGATGAATTTGTCATGATTGTACAACTGTATTACCATATTTAGAGCCCAAAATATAAATCATTATTGTTTATTCCAACATTTGTTCAACACTCTATATAACTATTACAATTTTACAATAATTTGTAGACTGAAGTGATTTATAAACACTTCTATACTATTCAGAAGGACAAACAATAGTGTGTGCATACATTTTCTTAATTCTTTGTACTATTTTGACAGCTCTGTTCATGTAGCTTTGTTTTTACAGCTTTATTTATACATTTGAGTGTAGTTAAATTTTTTCACACCTATCGCTTTTTACTAAAACACTGGTTGGTTGACCACTCTGTTCTTTTCAATAAGATTACTTCTGAGAGAAACTATTTAGAAACACTACACAGTGTGCTAGAGTGTGCCAGTAGACACACACCACATATACATCCCCCATGTTTGTGTCCTTTTAAGGAGACTGATAATGCCAAGGTATAAATGTCTGTGTAACTCTGTAAGAGCGGAATAAGCCAGAGAGAGACAACACCAAGGAAGAGAAACCCAGAGAACATCTAGAAACTGCAGGTACTATATATTTTATGAATTATCAACAAAGCACGCTTCTTCCACTGACTTGGGTCCATTATTTTTCTGCAAACCAGACAGAACCTAACACTTCAAAGAGGATTAAGTGCTTTTAGAAAACTATTTAGTAAAAGGCAGCATGTAATTGCAATCTATTTTGATTATGTCCCATAACAATAACACAACACTTTCACAGCCTGTGGGTAAGAGGTGAAACAAATCTGTGCCAACCCTATCTGTTCCTATGGCAACTATGTCTTCAACTGGCAGTTGAGTAACATTCACCAGTGCTTTTTAGGATTAGAACTGCCTTGGCAGGCAAAGGTATAGATGCACAAAGCCGTAAGAACATTATTAATCTACAGGTACACACACAAGTGCACATATACAAATCACCAACAAATTTTATATCTAAGCAAGTCAGAACACCAAACCAAAGGAAAGCAACCTCTAGAATGTAGTAAAACCCACAACTCCAGGTTATAACCGGTTTACTATGTTTCAGCCAAAATAAGAATTGAAGTTTAAATAAATTGTCTGGGGTTCAACATTGACTGCACCTCAAAAAAAGGAGGCAATGCAACATAAAAATGATTTATGAGCAGATGCTGCGTAGAGCCCGATGTGGAATGTCATGAAAGCAGAGGGTTCTGAATTTGTCAAAATAATAGGACAGGATTACAAATGCATACCAACAGACATTGTCAGTTTCAAAATTAAGATTTATGAGAGCAAAAGAGAGAGTGAGAAAAAAACAAGTGAGAAGAGAATATGGTAGAGAGAAGAAAGTAAAAAAGGGAGAGGTGGAGAGAGAGATGTAAAGGGAAGAATAATAGCGTGTGTTAGACAACTGTGATTGGAATTCTATTGAATAGAACCCTTAAGGAAGTACAGAGACAAAATTCTCTTGCACAATTAGCAGGTTTATTACTCACCAGGAAACATAGATAACCCAAGGTAAACCATGAGGGCAGATGGAAATACAATACTAAGAAATGGTAGGGGTAGGTGTTTACATAGCTACCCTGTGAAAACAACATCTGTGTTCTGGTACTACAGCGTCTCAAGAATTTAAGTATATTTTGCTTTATCCAAAGTTGTTACTAGAATCATTTTGCCTACAGAAATTGAGTGCAGTCTTTTTCACATAGCGTACTTACTCCTTGTTGTTGTAGAAATAAAGATGTTCTGTTGAGTTGTTCTATTGGAGTTAGGCGAGGAATGATAGAGAGGAAGGCCTCAATCTCCCACTCGAGTATCTTTGTTGTTAATATGTAGTTTTGTGACTTCTCAAAGCAACTGCAAAAAGATAGAGAGAAGTATGTTTTTGTTCTCTATTCCCGTCCTTTTTTCACCTTGTCGTCATCGTAGATGCTCTCCCTCCTGTCATACTGTTTCCTACATGTAGTACAACCTATGTGGAATCCCAGGTCTCTGGCAGCCTATGGAATTGCCAATCTGACAATTATCAGACATCATCTCAGCCTAACCTACCCTTTTTGCCCTGACAGAGACATGGATCACACCTGAAAACACAGCTACCCTTGCCACCCTTTCTTCATTCAACTATGTGTTTTCTCACCAGGAACATCCTGCTGACAGGGTGGTGGCACAAGTATACTTATCTCTCCAAAGTGAAGATACTCTCTCTTTGCGCACCCCCCCTTTCCTTATCATCATGTGAATTCCATGCTGTCGCTATCACTAACCCACTAGAGCTTAACATTCTTTTCAGCTTTTATGTTAGGGCAATGAAATAGTTCCTAATTGGGCTTGACACTTTGTTAAGCTTATTTCCAAATGATGGCTCACTACTAACAGATAGGGTGACTTTAACTTTCCAACACCTGTCTTTGATTTATTTCTGTCCACATTTTTATACACTTATTTACTACTTGACCACTCCCAGTCCCCTCCCACCAACAAGTCAGGCAATATCCTCACGTGATGTTGTAACCCAGTTGATTTTACAGCAACTCAATTCCAGGTCTCCGATCACTACTTTGTCTCATTCTTTCTTTATCTGTTTTAACCCTGCTTTCTCAACTCCTTCCCAGATTGTAATGTGTCATCACAGTCTTTGTTTCCTCTCTCCCTTCTATCACCCCCTTTTCCCTGCTGTATCCCAAGTCTGCCCTACACTTCCCTTCAAGAAACCAACTCTTAATCCCTCTGGCTTCCTCCAAAACTACTGACGGGTATTCCTACTTCCTAATGCTGTTACATTTACCAGTGTTCTGTTCTGTGTTTGTTCTTTACATGTGTCACCAATCAAGTTCATCTTGTTCCCATTATTACATCCAGCTGGTCCCAGTTCCATCAAAACAAATGCACTTATTGTAAGTCACTCTAGATAAGATTGTCTGCTAAATGGCTGAAATGTAAATGTGCCCTTCCTACCACATGTTGTGTGTCTTCTATCCTGCCCTAAAACTCACTGATCTGTCTTTACCCCTACTCTTCAAAAATGATTACATTTACATCAACACCTCATTCTCACTTACCCACATTTACAACACTGTCAACACCTCTGGCATTCCTCTTCTGGCATTCCTCAAAATGACTCAATACTTTTACATTAAGATCAATATATAACTAGCACATGCATTGTATAATTCATTAATAAATCAGTGAAACATTTATGTTATGTGTTATGATGGAAGGGTTCTGGAGGCCAGATTCAATTAAGGTTTTAATACCACAAAAAAAGGAAACAAGATAGGGCATAGGGTAGGGAGGAATAATGATTTATGACAGGATTACAGAAAAGTATTGGATGTGTTGGTTTAGTTGGGAAATCCACACTAGGTATTATCTTGTTGAGGAATAAGGTTTAATGATGGGTAATCTTGGGTTTAACTCAAGATGATGGGAAATGTTATGAGTTCCTTAATCGTTAGTTTGAAATGGAAGGTACTCAATCATTTGTTTGCATTTGGTGAAAATGGTGTTTGAAGTTTTAAGACATAAAACAATCAGGTAAAATTATAAATCAAGTGAGATCTGTTTAGATTATAAACTAAGAATTGTTTAAGAACAATTGTTTAAGACTGATGCCTTAACGATAAGCAAACAGACTACTGTAATGAATTAATTTCTAATTGTGTTCTGTGCAACTGCAACTAATCTTTTGAGGAAAATTCACTGATAGGTACTGGACCCTTAAAAGCGATCAGTGACCAGGACTGATATTGTTTTGAGCACAGAATTTGAGTTCTATTTGGAGGACATGGTACGGTTTATCGGATCCTATGTGAAGGAGACAAGAGACCAAGGAGAACTATGAGGGGGTCTAAGATAAGAACCTAGCTCCACACATACACACAGACTTTCCCAAGAGGATTCTACTCTTGAGGTTCCAGAAATGCCTGTAACAGATAACTGAACTAATTCTAGTCCGAGTTACTCTTCTTTGAGGAGAAGGGTTTGACCAATCAATAATGGTGCTAGTCAACATTCACAGGAGTTATAACTGCTCCCAAAGTTATTCATCTCGTACAGATGGACAATGTTTCATACTGATGATTAATGAGTATTTATTTCTTTCTACTTTTACCAGCAAACACAGTGAAAAACTGAAATAAAATACAGATTACATTTATAAATTCAAACATATTATTATATATATTATTATCAGTACAAAATGCGTCTATTTTACACTGAACTGAATGCAGATTCGGCCAGCTATCTTTTAAAGCTAACCTGAATATTTTTCCGAAATATTAACTCCCATTAGCTTATGAAACAATGAATAACTTCAACATAGAAATAAATAGCAACAATCGCATACCGTGTACGCCTTCTGACCAGAAATTCAGGAGTAGTTAATCCTTTGGCCTCACTTATTCTCTTAATCACCTTACTCAGCGTTCAGCATCAGAAAGTTCGAGAGAGTTCTTCCGATTAGTACACTTGATCACATGACCACCGTATGTTAACTATTCAACAGAAATCACAGTCATTAATATTATTGCCAAAGAAATTAAGGAAGCTACAGGTCATTTAAAATTAGAATTGCACAAGACCTGTTATAACAACACATATTCTGCGACAGCTACAGGAGTGTTTGAGCCGCCCTATCTAGTTCTGGTGAAGGACCACTGTATAACGTTGAGATTGAAGCAAAACACACTTGTTGAGTCCATACAAGGTTCAACTCCACACAGTCTCACAGACTATTGTCCAAATAGCGTAGAAAGGAACCTGGATCCACGCCACGCACTACAATCAACGTTTAAGAGAAAGAATAGGTACAAATTAAGTTAAGGGCGGAGTAGGGTTCCTCTGGTTTTTTTATACAATGGGGTGAACATTCAAACAACACTATGATGAACGTAGACAGATTACAAATGTCACAGAATAAAGCAAGGTGTGACGTGTCATGGAAGGAAGTAAACCAAGGCGCAGGGAAACCGTCAAACCTTTTATTTAGGCATTAATCAACTCAAAATAATCTGGTACGGTAGTTACAACAATTATTCAACACTGGCTTGGAGGTTTACAAAAGAACGTAACGCAGGTTCTTTCTGTACATGAAACTGGACACAATAACGCACCCTGAGGCTAGAAACACAGGGACTTAAATACTAAGGTAAATGGAAAAGGTGTTGAGGTTTAAGGAGGGGTGCATTCACAGGACATGCGGAAAACAGGACAAAACATACACAATGGCAACTAGAAGACCGGCAACGCCGAACGCCGGGTCCCCATGCGACAGGAGGAAGGTTCGCCACCAGGGGGCGACATGACACAAGGAGAGAGGCATTTGAACACCATGAAAAGAGGTCCAAGCAATAAACACATTGTGGAAGCAAATTTTAACAAATTCTTGTACAGGGAATGTATATTTTTTTTTTACAGGATTACTGGTGTTTCAGTAATAACCAAGGCAAAACCCTTTGCAGAACTGGTCACCAATACTGGTGTATAACATCTCAAATACAGACAATTCAGGAGCCCCTGGGAGTTTAAGATAGTGACTGTGCTGCTGGGATTCAAACCAACTTCACAGCTCTAGTTTTGCCAGAACAAGTGTTTATAGTCTGTGGTGGGAAAGCATATAGATCCCAGGATATGGCATGTACACGTATCAATTGCCTTGTCTACAGTGTTGGAGAAACACATGAATTTAACCTCAGAAACATTTGCAGCAATTGGCAAAGTAGAATGCTAGTACTTCCATAACATAGGAGTATTGATTTGATCTTAGAAACTGATAAAGGAGCTGAGTGAAACTTGTTCTCAGGGCTATACTCAATGATTGGTCCAGGGGGAATGACAATCTATAAGTTGTTGACTACAGTATTAGCTGCTTTTTTTGTATTTTAACGTTTTTGTCCTGTTTAATAAACATACGTATGGGTTTATAAGATTACGACACTGGTGAGAAAGGTGCAAGATTCAGTAAAGTTTGAAAGCCACATAAAAAGAAAACAACAGTGCACCAAATTAGTGCGCAAAGCACAAAAACAAATGTAGCTCAATAATTCTCAGACTAAATACTCCGGTCTAGAAAATAGTGTCTGCTGCATAACGTAGGGACGTGTAACATAACCGACAAGGGACAGAGGGCTTTATATGCTACTGCTAATTGGGGAAGTTGGAACCAGGTGTGTGTAATGGAAAAACAGAGGGCTTTTATATGCTAGTGCTAAGTGGGGAAGTTGAAACCAGGTGTGCGTAATGGGAAAGAAGCAGGAGAAGCTGGCGTCTAAGATAGGAGAAAGGGGTTAGGTTTAAAGTGGATGAAATGATGGAATGTTTAGAGGGAGAGACAAGAAAAATACAAACAGGAATGGATATAATGGCAGTCAAGGATATGAAGCCTCTATATCTCACACACAAATCCACACTCACACACACACTGTACATACATAATAGTATACACATATTAGTTATGCAAAGAGCATCCTTCAGTGAGCGTTAACAGTACCACGCCTTTGGGAAAAGAAAGGTATAAAAGAAATGCTGAAACTAATGGTAAACGCTTCTATCCAAATATGTAAAAACTGTCTTTAGCCAACTCATAGCACTGGGATAGAGAGGGGAGTTATAAAGAAAAGAGAGATGTGAGAAATAGAGGAAAGAGAGACTACGCTACAGTAGGAGAAGACACAGAAACACATAGAAGCATTCTGATGTAAGATACAAAAAGAAATGCACAATGTGAAAACACATTCACAGTAACTATCATCAGATATTACTCAAGAGAGGAGTGAAGGGATATATAACTAGATTATAAGATATAGCCCTGTGGGTCTTTAAAGATTCCTTGTCAATGATATGCAGAACAAATGGATCCCTTCTTTTATTAGGTGTGTGTGTTTGTGTTTGCATGTCCCAGTGAGATGAATGGGTTTAAAGTCTTGAGCCAAGGCCATTACATGCTTGAAAAGATGTGTGTTTATGTGTATGGGATCCAGAGGGCAGTCGTGTGTATGTGCAGATTGAATAGAATTGAACCAGAGTGTCTTCTGATTGAATGAAAGTTTTATAATTAGTGCAGTGGAAATACCATCAATATCTAACAATTGATATGTTTTTCCCATTTTCTCAGAGTTTTCTTCCTTGACAATATTGTTTACTGTTCAATGCTTTCTGGTCCTGGAATGAGAAAGGCAACCTGAACTGACAATACAGTCTGCAAATTTGAACAGTTTTTTTTGTCCATGCACAGACGTTTTTGTAGTTGAAAATGATGTTGGTTTGGTGGGACAGTATCCAGAGACATGGCCTGTATCCAAAGTTATGACTGTAATCATTCGAAAGCCCACACAAGAGCAACCAATGAGGAGAGTTAGTGGAGCTGACATGGTAACATCTGGAACGGAAGGCAGTACTGCATGAAATTGAGAAGACACATTTTCCTCAATGTCAACAAAGGCATGTAAGAAATTATAAAAGGTGACTGATCTGGTAACAGATCTGTAGATATTGTGAGGGGTCTGACCTCGTAAGGGGAGCACGACGCCCTCACTTGGAGGTTGCACCTCTCACCTCATTATTGAGGGGCAGTACTGGCAAGCTGTGTTGGTCCCCCAAGGCAGAGGGCGGGTTCCATCGGCTGAAAACACTGTTCACCTCCGCTCCTATTCTGAGGCATCCAGACACGGAGCTGCCCTTCGTGGTGGAAGTCGGCGCCTCGGAGACCGGCATAGGTGCAGTATTATCCCAACGACAGGGTCACCCCCCTGAGTTTTTTCCTTGTGCCTTCTACTCCTACAAGCTCAGTCCAGCAGAACGCAATTACGACTTGGGAGATCGCGAACTGCTGGCCGTATGGAAGGCTCTAAGACACTGGCGCCAGTGGCTGGAAGGAGCTTGCCACCCATTTCTCGTGCTGACGGATCACAAGAATCTGGAGTATCTGAAAACTGCCAAACGTTTGAACTCACGCCAAGCCAGATGGGCTCTTTTCTTTCTAAGGTTCAAGTTCACCTTAACCTACCGGCCCGGGACCAAGAATACAAAGGCTGATGCCCTGTCGCGCATGCACAGCGTCACGGAGAGAGAGGAAGAAGATGCCGCTATCCTTCCCCCCGCCTGGATTGTCGCTCCTGTCCGGTGGGAATAGACGAGAACATCAGAGAGCGCAGGCTGCACAAAAATCCAAAAAATCACATTGTATGATTTCTAAGCAATTAATTTGCATTTTATTGCATGACATAAGTATTTGATACATCAGAAAAACAGAACTTAATATTTGGTACAGAATCCTGTGTTCGCGATTACAGAGATCATACATTCTTGTAGTTCTTGACCAGGTTTGCAGCAGGGATTTTGGTCCACTCCTCCATACAGACCTTCTCCAGCTCCTTCAGGTTTCGGGGCTGTCGCTGGGAAATACAGACTTTCAGCTCCCTCCAAAGATTTTCTATTGGGTTCAGGTCTGGAGACTGGCTATGCCACTCCAGGACCTTGAGATGCTTCTTACTGAGCCACTCTTTAGTTGCCCTGGCTGTGTGTTTTGAGTCGTTGTTATGCTGGAAGACCCATCTTCATTGCTCTTACTGAGGGATGGAGGTTGTTGGCCAAGATCTCGCGATGGCCCCATCCATCCTCCCCTCAATGCGGTGCAGTTGTCCTGTCCCCTTTGCAGAAAAGCATCCCCAAAGAATGATGTTTCCACTTCCATGCTTCACGGTTGGGATGGTGTAGTTCTGGGCTGATCCCTCTTCTTCCTCATGATCATTGATGCCCCACGAGGTGACATCTTGCATGGAGCCCCAGAGGGTGAAAAACACTGGCAGAATAATTGATTAGGCTTCGCTTATTAGACAGTTCATGGGTGGCAGAGAAATTGGGTGACCCATTAGTAGTTGGGGTCGAATATTCAATACCCCACATCATGGCCAACACCCCTAGTGTACTCAACAAAGTGGATAACATCAGTTCAATATGGGTACAGCCCAACCGAGCCATGGGATTTTATGGTCTCACTGCTTCTCTTCCTCTCGTGGTCCTCCGACCCAGGAGACCTCCGAACGGGCCTTGCATCTTTTACAGCGAGGCTGAGTCTGTGCAGGATGTCTGGATGTCTCGCAGGGTTTGTGAAGGCTGGTCAGCTGGCGTGCAGTGGGTCCGGTGCTGCCACAGGGCCCCTTTCTTTCCTCTGACTTGTACGGAAGGGCTGGTCACTTCTTTAACCTCGTACGGGCCCGTCCTCCTAGGCTCAGTCCACTTGCGCTTATGAACTCTGCTTGGAGGTTACGGATGTCGTCTCTGTTTGGCCAGCATGTGCTCTTCCCACCTGTTTGGAGAGATCAGCAACGAGGGATGTTAGTTTCTGTATGTAGTCTGACATTTCAACTAGACAAATTTCTAAAGGTGGCCCTATACTGGTCTCCCGTGGGGGACCTGGCATTGGTCTGCCTGTCATGAGTTTGTGGGGCGTAAGGACAGTGCCTCTGTTTACAGGATGGTAAACACATGAGAATTTTTTTTGATACCTAAACTTTTGCACATCTCTTTGATCAATTCTCCTGTGAAATGAGTGGCATTGTCTGATGAAATGTTGGTGCAAACACAGAAACGCAGAAAAATTTCATTAGCCAGATTTTCCGCGACGGATCTGGCATCACAGTTTGCAGTGGGAAACGCTTCCACCTACCGTGAAAATCTATCAATTACGACCAAACAGTTTCGCTTATTCGCGCGCAGTTCTTAATTTCTTAACCATCTCCCTCCTTGGAGAGTGGTACATACAGTGTGACACTCTACACAACGAGGTGATTAGGTCCATAGGGGCAACTACTTTCCCAGAGCTCGCTTGGTACCAGAGTCAGGGTCTTGCATGCAACCCAAAACAGGTGTCCAGAGACTGCTGCTTTTGTGCATAGTCAGTAAGTCTTCCAGAGAGCAATCACCAAACTCCACTAAGGGAAGTTGTTGAGACTCAACTGGGGTCAAAGTTTCAGCTGCCTGTCCAGCGGCACAGTTGGCTAGATGATTACCTTGCGATACACCATAATTACCACCGGTATGTCTGCACATTCAACCTCAGCAAAAGCAGAAGGTAAGTTCACAGCATCAAGTTTCTATTTGAGGCACAAGTCTTCAGTTTTTCTTTTTTTCTTTTTTAAGGGATCCTGCTGCAGTCAGGTATCCTCCAACTTCCCACTCACGTCTAACTACACCAACCGCGTAAGCGGAGTCACTATACACATTTAGACGTTCAACAATTCCTAAATTACACGCATGGGGAGTGCCAACAACTCAGCTGCCTGGGCCGAATATTTAATGTAATAATTTTTTTACCTTTGAGTGTACAACTGTAAACCCACATAGTTTCGTAATTTTTGTTGATTCAACTATAGAAGATACGTTGTTTGTTTTTGTTTTGCAACACAAGCACATTAGATGCTCCAGAAATGTTAGTTATTTTAACTAACTGACGCAGAAAGATTTTCATGTGCGCATGTTTTTTGTTAAGTGTTTTGTTAGATATGTAAGTGTTTGGTAAGAATTTGTTCCAATGCATTTATGACAAGCAACAAACTAATATAATGGACCAATTTCTGATTATGTACTGTGCAGCTGCAACAATTCTTTTTAGGGCAAATTCACTGATACAGGACAAATGAAAGCTTTTTAGCAACATAGACTTATATTTTTTAGAGTAAAGGACATGGCAGGTATGGATCATCGGACCCTATGTTGAGGAGTGGTCGGTGGGTGAAATAAGAACCTAGCCCTATGGATCTCTCTCTCTCACACACACACACACACACTACAAGAGGATTTTAGTCCCAGAGGGCAGCGAGTCTCCAGCACTGCCTGTTCCTGACAGACTAATTTTAGGCCTGATGATTCTACTTCAAGATGAAGAGGGCAACCGACAGGTGCTAAGGAAAGCTTCGGTTCTGAACAACATTCACTGGGGCATGAAAGGCCCAATGCACAAACTTGTTGGGTCCATGCCACACACTAATGGATGGCTCCAGTGTTAATCTATACGATACGAAAGGATCAAATTTAAGTTACCTAGGGGCGGAGGGAGTTGTGGTGCTAGTAACTATAAATTCCAGCCCAGACTGTGGCCATGGACCCCTTTTACATGATCCGGTCATCTTGGCATATACAGATCCTCCTGACCTGGCTGATAAAGTAACCAGATTAGAGAGGCAACAAAGGCTGTGTCATGGTTATCTGCATTTGGGATTTCTCTGACTTTTAGGGTCTGTGACATCCGTCTACCATGAAAGGTTCACCATTGACTATCTGGGATTTGGTTGAGCCAAGAGAATTTATGATTTTGGCCTCCCAGGGCTGTGTCTGTAAGGTCTGAGTGTTAGCAATTTAGTCTAAGAGCTTCATAACGTTCATACATGGGATCCATTCTCAGCACTTTCCTCTATAGTTGGTCCCTGGGGAATGACAAAATGCAAGTTATTGATTACTGTATTAACTGCTTTTGCCTTTTTGTTTGCTTGTTGTATGTTATAATCCTTTTTAATAAAAACACATGCTTTCAGGGTTTCAATACAGGTCATGGTCCAGATGCAGGCATACGAGGACCTAGACATTTCAGATTTGTTTTCATTCCCTATTGGAGTGATGATATCATAAATGATCATGTTGTTTAACCCTTTAGACCCCAATAGAATTCTAGAAGACTGCTTTAGATTACTGAGAATTCTCAAAAGAAGTAATATTTTCACACATTTGAAACAAATAGATATAGCAACAAAAATTAAGAACAACCTAAGTTAACTGTTTTAAAGAGCACATCCTCTAAAAGTGTAAATGTTAAGGGTATTGTTTGTTGCACCCTAAAGCTTAGTGAGGGATGTCTGACTATCCTTAGTGAGGGATGTCTGACAAAGGGCGGATTGTAGTGAACTGATGCATTAATGGATTTTACGCTGTATATTTCTAGTTTATACACCGATCAGCCATGTCATTATGACCACCTGTCTAATATTGGGAAGGTCACACTTTTGACCTGAAACATCATACATGCCACTAATATGTGCTGAATATGTGCTGTGGTATTTGTTGTTACTTGTCATGTTGTGTTGCCTCCACGACGGCTGTTAAATTACTAGACCCGTTATTTGTTTACGCACTTTAGCGTACTTCAGGGTTTTCCACACTTTGTGCGTCTTTGTATCTCTCACACTACGGTGCGTCTCTGCTACAAGCACTTATTGTTTCGACTCTGATTTTCCTGTTAATTTTTTTTTCTCTGCCGAGCACGATATATTAAACGGCTGTGCTGCACCTGTGCCTTGGTTACATTTTTACACACGCATCACAGTGTCAAAGTAACATCCACACATGAATGTCAGGACACAAGGTTTCCTAGCAGAACATTGCCCAAAGCATCACACTTAATCACTTTCCATAGTGCATCCTGGTGCCATGGGTTCTCCAGGTAAGTGACTCACAGGCATCCGGCCATCCACGTGATGTAAAGGAAAATATGATTTGTCAGACCAGACCAGACACCTTCTTCAATTGCTTAGTGGTCTTCTTCTGATGCTCAGATGCCCATATATGTTATATTCCGGTTTTAAAACCAAATGAAGAGCCATTCAAGTCAGGGGATATTTGTTTATTTATTAGCATGAGTCCAAGATGTTGACATTCCATAGCTCTTACATGTTCTTCTCCTATGCAACTTCAAGCAATCGCCTGGTAATCTTCAAAGACTATAGGTTTAACACAACCTTTTATGTCAGAATGCATAGGAGGGGGTCAAAGGTAATAGCCAATCAGTACACAACAAATGCCAGATGGCCCGCTCCTGATTATAAAAACCAATGACAACACATAGACATCCCCCTTAAGAGGCATGGACAACCCCCTGTGCAGCACACTGTTACCTGAGCCAGAGATTCCTCAGCACCCCCAGACCGAAAATCAATAGTGCCCTGCACACTATATCAGTCGCCACCGACAGGATCTTTTGCAATGGACAGATAGATATGCGTTTATAGTGACAGACAAGGACCGACCTTAGCTGCTTGTCATATTTTTAATCATTGATCAAGTAAAACATTCAAAATAATTGTAAGCTCAAAAAACAAACAACAAACAGAATCAGAAGATATACATGAGGTGAAGCAAACAAAGAACGAATTCCACAGTTATCAACCCCAATGGAGCATGCATGCTTCTGACTTACCAAATGAGACATTTTGAATAGGCTACTCCCTTGTTGGATATAAAAAATATCCAAAGCCTTGAAAATGTCAGTCAGTACTCTTCAAACAATTATTAAGAAGTGCAAAAGGTCAGGTAGACGAATAAATATTTCAGTCACAACTGCTAAAAGAATTGGGATATGTAGGGGGATTTTTGTGTTTCACATATCCACAATGAATTCACTAAGGAATCAATTAAGTAACCATTGTATTATAGAAGTAACATTTTAATAATCAATAAGCTGTCATATACTCATAAGCAATGAATATATTGAACTGCATGTATTGATAAATAATGCTAATCAATATCTATTCATGTAAGCACTGAATAATAGTACGAGCACTGGGACACAGAGAACACTAAGGTAAAGTCATAAAATTCACCAGATGACACCATGACCTATCTCTCTGGTCAAATTCTGGATCTGTTTTCTGGGAATGCAGGTAATTGCTATCTTATCTGCCTGTTATAACTCTTCCAAGGCCTTTAAGATCTTTTGAGGTCAGGGGGGCTCATGAGTTGCATTAGGTCCCAAACACCCACCAAGACACGGAATCGCTAAGTGTTTAGGGGCGGGAGGTAATTAGTAAATCAAGGAGGATGGACCGCCTATAGCGTGTCATGAGTCGGAGGGTCTGTTGAATAGGACATGAGTATAAGTAAGTAAGACATGGTATAAATGTTTGTGTTTGAAAGTTGTACGTTGGTCTGCTCAGCTTTATGATGACGTTCATTAAAGTCTATTTGATTTCAAAACCTCTGAAGTTCTTGCATCCTTTTGAGTTGGGAACAGTATTAAGAACAAAGGGTATTTTTTCTTCATTTCTTCAAAACCATACTCTTTTTGGGGGTTGTTTTGCTGTTGCTTCTCCACTTGTTGTCACTTTCATATGCACCAAAACAGGTGACATTGATTCACAATCTTGTATGCTTCACAGAGGGCAGAAAGTGGCATGACACTCAACCATAACCTTACAATGACTCTACCTTACACAGGAAGCAGATTAGGTTCTGATCTAGTAACTGGTCATCTCCCGTCTGGGTTTACTGGGCTCCCCGCTTCCTCTCTGATGATTTATAAACTTGTGTATCCCCCCACCCCCACCAGCCGAGAAGGGAAAAAACTATTAATGCACTTAACTTTGATTTCTCTGGCACAGACTTTGCCAGCTAATGACTTTGATGTAGGAAAGTGAATGTATTATGATTGTCAGATGTTGGTTTTCCAAGTCTCCAAATAGGAATGCACTTATTGTAAGTCACTCTGGATAAGTGTCTGCTAAATGATTAAATCGTAAATGTAACGCTTCCTAACTGGACAGATTGATATCCCTGAAGTACAATTGACTTGGTGTTATACTATGATGATTATGTGTTTCTTTTTTTATGTACACATTGTAAGTCTTAAGAAATTGGTCTATACTGCCCTCATATGACAGAGCAGGTAAATTACAGGTTTAGGAATCTTTAATTAGGTTGGCAGGTGCAGTCTGGGAAAACTGTGATTAGTGCAAAGGCTCGTTGTAAAGAATCCTCCTGTCTATCTGGCATTCATCCCTGTGTCAAGTTTTTTTTTGCAAGTCTTTACCCAATCAACTTTTTAATTCACTTTTGTTTAAAATGTTTGATTTTCTTATTGTGTATCTGTCTCTGTTGGGGATGGGAGTCCAGCACGGTAAGAGCAAAACCATTTTTTTATTTTGTAGTTGCAGTCTATTTTGAAGCATTTCTGATATTTGACAAATTTTCTTCAGATGCTCATAACCAGACTCAAATTGCAAATGTTGAAAATGGGTCATTAAACAGAACTGAAGACTCCAGGACTGAAGATAATGCAACCCTTTCAAAGGAATTTCATGGTATGGAATCTTTGAAGACTTTTTTATTTTGCTATTCTTTCACAAAAAAGATTGTACTGCAAAAAATAATTTTAGCAAAAGTTATTCTGATAATAAAGCTTTAGGATTTGATTAGCCTTATTGTAATTAGAGGTCTATATTTTGGTTAAATACAATGTAACCTGTCCCTCCGTACCTATAAACAATACTGAAACCTTTGGGAATGGTGTTGCAGACCTGGCAGGAATCCGTTCTTTCATACCCGATCAGGAGTGGAAGGGGAGGATTATTGGTGGCGTAGAGGCTTGGGCCCACTCCTGGCCTTGGCAGGTGTCCCTACGCTTGGTCACCATTCCAGCCTGTGGTGGTGCCATCATCGCCCCTCAGTGGGTCCTCAGTGCCACACACTGTTTCAAGCGGTGAGAAAGGGTTAAAAGTTCTAAAGGTTTTAGTGAATATTTTGTTGATATTACTAAAGAACTTAAAATAATTATAGATGAATGTTTTACAGGCACAACATGGCACCTTTCTGGACTGTGCTGGCGGGAAAACATGATATTGAGAACCCTAATGAATACTGTCAACAGGTGGGTTTTACTATGGTGTTGTGGACCCCAAACGATACTCATATTTGAAATAAAATTAAGACCCAGAGTGAATGAATGCCAGCGATACTTTGGCAAGATTTTCAAATCTAAATTGCGGAAAATCCACAATGACTCAGAGTTATGTTCTAGTGACTTGTGCTTGAAAGCTCAGTTGTGGTTGATGATATTCCAGAGTGAATCAGTGAAAAATATCTGGTTGTGAGAAGAAGCTGAAAAGCTTTGCCATCATCTGAGGACACATGTCAAAATTCTAGTCTATTCTACCCGCAGTGGATATTTTCCCAAAAGCAAGAAATAAAATACAAAATAAATGAAAAATATACCAAATGTGTTTTTTCACCAAAAACCTCTATCTGTTCAGAAATTTACTGATCATAGAGCGCTCTATTAATCTATTGAAGAGATCTTAGTTGTTAGTATACAGCCTGTCTGAAAATGGCCATTTGATGCCCTAGGGTGACTCTGGGATATTTAGCCAGGGTCCAAGCATCCTTCAACAACCCGACATTTGCTGTATGAACAAAGGTTCAATTGAAATATTCAGACTTTTCTCCATTATTTATGGTAATGTCCACAACACCTCTAATTGTACATTTTACTAAAACCTAAAAATACAATTATGTCATTGAGTCCAACAAAATGAAGCTACAACATTCAGGTTCTTGCTGTTTTACTACATTTTTGTTTTTTAGCAGACTGCATTATGTAATGGAACTTACAAGTGCAACTAGGGTTAAGTTCTTTGCTAAAGGTCGCAAACAAATGTCTCACCTTCCCATTTCAGAGATTTGAGCCTTTACTGGAACTAAAACTGGACAGACATTGGCGTAAACTGCCATTTTTGTGGTTATTTTTATTAATATTCTGCATTGATGTTTTATTTTCAGTTAGTTGGAGTTTCCAAAATATTGACCCACAAGGATTACATTGGAAAAACAAAGATGCATGACGTTGCCTTGGTGAAGCTAAAGACCCCACTGGTGTTCAACCAGTGTGTGAGACCCATCGAACTATGGATGAGACCAATCAACCTCAATAAGAAATGCACAGTGACTGGCTGGGGATCCACTAGAGAGAGTGAGCAAATTATGACATTTCTTTCAACATCAGGTTTAAATATAAATGTATCTTCCACAGTTATGTCATGTGACATGTTTTATTGCCTTCTCTCTCCCATCCTCTGCTATTCCTTCAGATGGCCCTCAAGCAAACAGACTCCAGGAAGTAAATGTCACCGTTCTATCCATGGAGACCTGTAATACTTTCTACCATGGTATATTGCCGACCACTATGTTCTGTGCTGGAGAGCCTGAAGGAGGGGTAGACGCCTGCCAGGTGAGGTTAACCTTAAAGACCTACAATTCACTCGAATAATTGTTGCCTATGCAAAACACTCAAGGAGAGGAGGGTGGAGCAAGCGTGCATTCAAAGCTCACCTTTTCTAAAATCTTCTCCAATGATGGCTCATTGGCTTGTGCATTAGTTTTTTGTTATGGAGAATTTACCTACAACAAAAATTTATCACGAAATTTTTGCAATTTGTTATTTGTTTTTCTTTTTTTTTTGCATAGAACTTTATGAATGTATCTCAAATCACATTAGCCGGGAAGAGTGACATAACCAGATTATGCTGTGCAAGCAGTACAGTAGCTCAACCCTGCTCTCTTTAATTGATAGTTGCTTATGTAGAGCCCGTCCAACAGTTACCTTAAGTGATTCATGAACTTAGACAACGTGTAGGTATTCATTTATTCTCCTTTAAGCATTAAACATGTATATTTTCAGTGAATTCTGCCTTCAGTGTTTCAAAAAAATCAAATTATCTTCATATTCTTATGTGGTTGTTCTTGCAGGGGGACTCCGGTGGACCTCTGTCCTGCTACACAGGGTCCAAATATAAATTGGCTGGAGTAGTCAGCTGGGGGGTGGGCTGTGGGAGGGACCACAAACCTGGTGTCTATACTAAAGCACAAGTCTACTTTGACTGGATTAAAGAAATAATTAAAGGTAGGTACACCCTTGAAAAACCTTTGTCGCGCTTATTTAATCTTAAAAGTTCTAGTGCATGTCCTGTCGACTCAGGATATGTTTTTTGTATGATTTTTTCATAACAGGCGAAGAGGTATTGTCTGATGATTCAGGGCTTGTACCTGAAGGTAGGTAAGTTATGCTTATTGAGTTAATTGGCTACATAAACCTCTTAGAGGATGGGATGCTTTTTCACTGTACTTGCCAGCCCATTAAATGTAGATGAACATTTTTGTTTACTTGCTTAACCAATAACATGAATGCTGTCTGTCTTCTGGATTCACAGAGAGCTGCGGTCAGGGTGAGATCTTGACCTGTCGTTTGGACTCCGGCCAGGCAAGGGTGTATGAGACATTAGAGGGTGACGGGCAGGTGAGGAGTGTGACAGAGGCGTGCCCCAATTCCTGGCCATGGCAAGTCAGTCTGCAGTCCAAAGGGAGGCACTACTGCAGTGGGACCCTGATCCATCATCAATGGGTCCTGGCACCACAACACTGTCACTGCAAGTGAGTCAGCCCCATTGAGCTGACATGGGACACACATCTCTTAATTATAAAATCTTAATTTTTTCCTAAAATATTATTTAACGTGCTGCGTCACTTATTCAGTATATCAATTTACCCAACTTGTCCTTTAATGTATTTTAACACATTCTTACTATTGGTATATGAAACAACTCTTGGGGTGCCAGTGACTAGTTTGGTCACCAGTTCTGTTTCATAAATAGTGGCCTTTGTCTATCCTGTCTTTCAGAGCTACAATTGACATGGTTGTGCTGGGAGTTCATAACCTCCGGTTCATGGCTTCCCAAATAATCCCAGTGGAGGAGGTGTTTAACCACCCAAACAACCGAACCTTCCCTCTGACCGCTGATCTCACACTCATCAAGCTAAGTGTTCCAGCTCAATTTGGTAACAACCTAAAACACTCCCATTTACCTGATTGTAGCATGCATGCATTTACCTGACAGTTCATTTCTAATGCTGTCCAATAAACAGTATAAAAGATCTAAGATGCTTCGTCATCCTCAGATAGCACCATATCTCCAGTTTGCCTTCCAGAAAAAGATGTTAATCTGGATGAGAGCTGGTCCTGTGTGACAACAGGATGGGGATTCAGCAAAGCATCACGTATGTCCAGCCACATGCATAGCCTTAAAATAGTATTTTGCACAGTTGTGGACCCACCAAACATAACTTGGACTTCATTACAACTGAAGTCACATACACTGCTCAAAAACATTAAGGTTAAGTGCCCTGGATAGGCAACAGCAAGACAACCCCCAAAACAAGAATGTTTTTGCAGGTGGTGCCCACAGACATTTGCTCTCTCTTTATTGTTCCTGACAGATTTTTCTCTAGTTTTGCATTTTGCTAGAGTCCTTGTCACTACTGGTAGCATGAGGCGGTACCTGCAGCCCATTTAGGTTGCACAGGTAGTATGCCTCCAGGATGGCACATCCATATGCCATTGAAATAAGGTTTGCTGTGTCTCCCAGTATAGTCTCAAGAACATGTAGGTGAGACCAGGAGATGGTCCGTTACACAAGGAGAGCTGGACTGGTCCGTAGAGTGCATCGACCCAGTGGGAGGAACTGTATCTGCTCCATTGTGTGAGAAGGAACAGGAGGAGACTCCATTAGGAAGGCATGAGGGCCTGATGTTCGATTGGCATTCTCCAGAGTACATCCAATTTGGTTGATTCGCAGTGATGAGCGCAGGTTCACACTGAGCACATGTGACAGACGTGAACACCTTGGTGAACTTTATGCTGCCTGCAACATCATCCAGCATGACTGGTTTGGGGGTGGGTTTGTAATGGCCTCTAATTACGTTTAGTTTCAATGTGAATTTTAATCCAGCCATGAATCAGTCATTTTGTTTTCAACGAATTACACAATGTGCACAATGTTTTAGTTTTTATATAAGTTACTATTTGTAACATCGTTTTTTTTTATTATCTACATGAGTAGATAATGTACATCTTCATTATAGTGTAGATTATTATCTGTCTGAGCCAAAACATTAAAGCAAATAATGTTGATTGCTACCTAAACAAGGGGAAATTTGGGTAGAAGAATTCTGAGTAGATTATATTAGTACAACTAGTACTTCTAGTCAATGTGTTGGCTTCAGGAAAAATGGGCATGAGTAAAGACCTGAGAAAATTTGATAAGGACCAAAGTGTTATGGTCAGGATGACTGGGTCAGAGCATCTCTGAAATGAAAAAAGCTTGTGGAGTGCTTCCGGTCAGCAGTGGTGAAGACCCACCGAGAGTGGCCCAAGGAGGGACCATCTGGTGAATGGTTGTTGGGCACCCAGACCTTTCAGAGTGCCCATGATGACTGTTGTACACCTCTGACAGCGCCAACAATGGGCACGTAAGCATTTGACATGGACCTTGGAGCAGTGGAGGAAGGTTGCCTGGTCTGAGGAGTCCTGTTGTCTTTTCATCACGTTGACAGTCATGTGCACCATTTACATGGGGAAATAATGGCATCAGGATGCATTGTGGGAAGACCATAAAGTGGCAAGATTTTGATGCTCTGGGCAATGTTCTGCATGTGTCAAAAGGAAACCGTGGATCTGTCAATTTGACACGTGCTGTCTACATAAACTTTGTTGTAGACCAGGTATACCACCTTGTGGTATTCCATGATGGCAGTGGTGTCTTTCTGCAGAATAATGAGCCCTGAAAAACAAAACACATTGTTAGGCAGGTGGTCATAATGTTTTGGATCATACACACTTGTAAATAGTTTTTGCGTATGTTGTGGTGTTAGTGGCTGTTTGACAACTGAGGTCATGGAAAAAAAATTCTGGTTCTCTCATCTCTCCCTAGCAAAGCTTAGCGCAGCCACCCTTCACCAGGCCAGGATGGGGTTAGTCAACAAGACTGCTTGCAAAGAGAGCTGGGGAGAAGACCTCATAAACGACAATCTACTGTGTGCAGACTCAGCTGGCTCTGTCTCCTGCATGGTATGCATAATGGAACAGAACCGTTATCATTTATTGGGAATTTCAGCTAAAGAAGGAAAAATTAATACCATGACTGGTGCACAGCTTTCTAAATCTGTTTCTGGAGGCGACCCTCCAGTAGGATTATCATTCAAACCCTGTTACTTACAACCAAATTTGATTTGAATAAAAATCTAACAGGACCCTAACTCTCCAGAAACAGGGTTGAAGAGCCCTTTGTCCTTGTAAGTAAATATTTTCAAAAATGTTTTCCTATCAACAGGGGGATTCTGGTGCTCCACTCCTTTGCCAAAAAAGAAAGGGGGTCTTCTACCTCTTTGGGCTAGTCACATGGGGCAGCCCACACTGTGATGTCCGTGCACCAGCAGTCTTCTCTCGACTAACAGCTTATCATTCCTGGATCAATGGCCTAACTAAAGAAATCTGACTCACATTATAATAGAATTCCTCATTAAATAAATGATAACTCATTCCTTAGTATTCATTTTGGGAATGGTTTAAAAAAAGTTACAGAAATACTTTTTATTTATTTAGTCAAGATGTAAATGTCACGGCGCCTCCTGATGCCGTGCCTTCTCCTGATCGCGTAGCACCCCGGCGTTTGACGTCGCCGGCCTTTTAGGTGCCAACGTACTCGTATGTCCTGTTTTCCCATGTCTCATGAACGCACCCTTCCTGATTACCCGCCAGCTGCATCTAATGTAGTTGGCTACTTAATTTCCTGTGTGTCTTGTCTCTGTGTCCGTGATTGTTCCTGTTATGTGATACGGTCGTACTCTGTACGCTACTTCTATAGACTCACTGAAGGATAATAAAGAGCACTTGTAGCCAACCGCCTGCATTTTGGTCCACGTCCTTACACACCTCTGACAGAATCACGGACCTAAACAATGGACCAAGCAGGAGCTCCTTCGTCGCCTACTTTGGCGTATCGGCTGGACGAACATGATTGTGTGCTCCACCAGCTCAGGGCTGCAGTGACGGAAATTCTTCACCGTCTCCCCTCATCTCCGCCTCCAGTGCCTGCCGAGCCTGTGCCGGTTTCTACGGGAGGGGTTCCCATCCCTCTTCCCCGCTTGTATTTCGGTGAAGCGCGGGGGTGTCAAGGCTTCCTACTCCAGCTGGACTTGGCCTTTAGTTGTCGATCACGTCCACCCTCCAGCCGGGAGAGGGTGTCAACGTTGATTTCTTGTCTGTCGGACAAAGCCCTGTCTTGGGCTAACGCCGTTTGGAAGCGTGCGGGGAGTGAGTTGGAGGACTATGACCTGTTCGTACGGACCTTCCGAACTGTGTTTGATCATCCGCCTGAAGGAAGAGAGGAAGGGGAGCGGCTCTTTCTCCTGCGTCAGGAGAAAAGGAGCGTGCAGGATTTCGCTCTCTCGCTCCGGATCCTGGCGGCCGAGTCGGGGTGGAATGAGAGTGCCCTGCGGGACGCGTTTGTTTGTAGCCTTGACGTGGGGGTTTGCCAGGAGCTTGCGTGTCGGGACGCCACCTTCAGCCTGGATGAGCTCATTTCCATGGCCATCAGGTTCGACAACATCATGACGAGTAGGAGACAGCGTAAGGATCCCACTGAGCCCTCACAGCACCACTCGTCAGTCTCGGAGGTGGTGGAGATGGGATCATCCGAGCGGACCGCACGGGGCTCACCACCGCGTTGGGGCTGCAAACCAGATTCCGGTTCACCCCGGAGAGGATCCGGTCAAGATTCGAGCAAGCGGGGCACTCCCACGCCTACACAGGTAAAGCGATCTAGTTTCCCTTGGGGGCCTTCCGCAGACCACTTACAAATTACGGTTACATTCCCACGTTTCCCTGCATTATCTCGTTGTTTCGCTCTTGTAGATTCCGGAGCGCCCGGGAACTACATTGATTCTGGTTTTGCCATCCATCATAATATTCCCCTGTTGCCGGTCTAACCTCCCATTCCCATCCGGTCTATTGACCAACGTCCGTTGGGTAGGGGTGTTGTAAAGCAGGTTACGTGCCCGTTACATATGCACTGTGGCCATCATACAGAGGTTATTTCTCTATATGTCGTGGAGGCCCCGTCTTTTCCCGTCATCCTGGGTCTTCCGTGGCTAGCACTGCATAACCCCTCGTTTTCGTGGTCTCGGAGGGTGCTCACTGGGTGGTCGCGGGGGTGTCAGGCGCAGTGTTTAGGGTCGTCTATTTGTGCCACCTCGGTGGAAAGTCCGACCAGTGCATCCACTGTGCGCATTCCGTCAGAGTACCTGGACCTTGCCTGCGTCTTTTCGAAGACACAGGCCAGTAAATTACCTCCGCATAGACATGGGGATTGCGCAATAGACCTGCGTTCTAATTGTGCACTCCCAAGGGGTCGAGTATATCCTCTGTCGTGCACGGAGTCTGAGGCTATGTCCACATACATCTCGGAAGCGTTGGCTCAAGGGCATATTCGGCCATCCACCTCACCTGCCTCCTCAAGTTTCTTTTTTGTGAAAAAAAAGGATGTGGTTTACATCCGTGTATTGATTACAGAGCGTTGAATGATGTCACGGTGCAGTATACCTACCCCTTGCCGCTGATTTCACCGCTCATGGAAACAATGCATGGTGCCCGGTTTTTCACTAAATTGGATTTGCGTAGTGCGTACAATTTAGTCCGTATCCGGGATGGGGATGAGTGGAAGACGGCGTTCAGCACCACGTCCGGGCATTATGAATATCTCGTGATGCCCTACGGGTTGATGAACGCTCTGTCGGTGTTTAAGTCGTTGGTGGATGACGTTTTTCGGGACATGCGGAGTCAGGGGGTGGTGGTGTATATCGATAACATTCTGATTTATTCCACCGCGCGGGCCGAGCATGTCACCACCGTCCGCAACGTTCTGAAACGGCTGATGGAACATGCTCTCTACGTTAAGCTTGAGAAATGCTCGTTCTTCCAGGCATCCGTTTCCTTTTTAGGATACCATATCTCCTCCGGTGGGGTGAGGATGGAGAAATCGCGCGCAGAGGACGTGCGTAATTGGCCTACGCCTACCTCTGTCAAGGAGGTCCAACGATTTCTGGGTTTTGCTAATTATTTCCGCAGGTTTATCCGGGGCTTTGGCCAGGTGGCGGCTCCGATTACCTCGCTGCTGAAGGGCGCGCCAACCCGGCTGCGTTGGACACCTGAGGCAGACCGGGCTTTCAACACCCTGAAGTCTTTGTTTACCTCTGCCCCGGTGTTGGCGTACCCTGACGCAGACCTCCCGTTCGTCGTGGAGGTGGACGCCTCTGAGGCTGGAGTGGGGGCCGTGCTCTCCCAACGCTCGGGGTGCCACCTAAGCTCCGCCCCTGTGCCTTCCTCTCACAGAAGCCCAGTGCGGCGGAGCGGAACTACGACGTGGGGAATCGGGAGCTGCTGGCTGTCGGTTTGGAGACACTGGCTCGAGGGGGCGAAAAACAGTTTTCTCGTTCTGACTGACCACCGGAACCTGGAGTACATCCACATGGCGAGGAGGCTGAACTCTCGTCAGGCCGGGTGGGCATTTTTCTTCACCCGATTTAACTTTATCTTGTCGTATATTCCAGGTTTGAAAACCATCAAGGCAGATGCCCTCTCCCGCGTCTATGACTCAGAGGCGAGGCCCGTCGACACCTCTCCCATTCTCCCGGTTTCACAGGTCGTGGCACCGGTGGTGTGGGAGGTGGACACGGAGATCCAGCGGGCCCTTCGGGCGGAGCCTGCCCCTCCTCAGTGGGCCGCACGTTCATTCCGGAGGAGGTTAGGGACAGGCTCCTCTGTTGGGCTCACACTTCTCCCTCCTCTGGTCATCCGGGAGGGGGTCGGACACTGGCGGCGGTAAAGGATAAATACTGGTGGCCCGCAATGGCCAAGGATGTCAGGGTGTACGTCTCCTCCTGTTCAGTGTGTGCCCAGAGTAACACACCTGCCCTCAGGTAAGCTGCTTCCATTACCTATACCGCGGCGACCGTGGTCTCATCTGAGTGTTGATTTCCTCACTGATTTGCCACTCTCTCAGGGGTTCACCACCATTCTGGTCGTCGTGGATAGGTTCTCGAAGGCCTGTCGCTTGCTCCCTTTGCCCGGTATCCCAACGGCCCTACAGACCGCAGAGGCATTATTCACTCACGTCTTCCGGCACTATGGCGTCCCGGAGGACATAGTGTCTGACCGGGCCCCCAGTTCACGTCCAGAGTCTGGCGTGTGTTTATGGGCAAGTTGGGGGTTGCGGTCAGTCTTACCTCCGGGTTCCATCCCGAGGCCAATGGGCAGGTGGAACGGGTCAACCAGGAGGTGGGCAGGTTCCTGCGTGCGTATTGCATGGACCAACCGGCGCGGTGGGCGGACTTCCTGCCGTGGGCCGAATACGCCCAGAACTCCCTACGGAACGCCTCTACCCTCATGACTCTGTTCCAGTGTGTCCTCGGATACCAGACATCAATTGGAACGTGGAGTCCTCTGAGGTCCCGGTGGTGGAGGAATGGTTTGAGAGAGCTGAGTTGGTCTGGCCATCAGCCCACGTTCACCTTGGCAGGGCGGCACAAGGCCGCTGCCGATCGTCGTCGCTCCGACGCGCCAGTGTACGCCCCGGGCGACCATGTCTTGTGGTCCACGCGGAACCTGCCCCTCCGGTTGCCCTGCCGGAAGCTGAGCCCGCGGTATGTGGGACCGTTTAAAGTCCTGAGGAGGGTCAATGAGGTATCGTATAGGCTGCAGTTACCACCTGACTATCGCATCCATCCGACATTTCATGTGTCCCTCCTCAGGCGGATGGTGTCTGGTCCCCTCCAGGATCATGGGGTGAGCGGGACTCCCCCTCCTCCTCTGGATGTCGGCGGGACCACCGCCTACACTGTACGGACAGTGCTGGACTCGTGGCGTCGGAGGGGGGGTCTTCAGTACCTCGTGGAGTGGGAGGGGTACGGTCCGGAGGAGCGCAGCTGGGAGCCCCGGACGGCCATCCTCGACCCCACGCTGTTGCAGGATTTCCATTGGCGCCGTCTGGAGCGCCCTGCTCCACGTCCTCCGGGTCGACCCCGGGGCCGGTGGCCTCGCACAGCTGGGGGGGGGGGGGGGGGGGGG
>JACXGK010006187.1:0-24349 GCA_016801125.1 Novumbra hubbsi
CTCCATCACCCTCTCTATCCCCCTTCTATTCCTCCATCACCCTCTCTATCCCCCTTCTATTCCTCTATATTCCTCCATCACCCTCTCTATCCCCCTTCTATTCCTCTATATTCCTCCATCACCCTCTCTATCCCCCTTCTATTCCTCTATATTCCTCCATCACCCTCTCTATCCCCATTCTATTTTTCTATATTCCTCCATCCCCCTCTCTATCTCCCTTTTAATCCTCTATCCCTATGTCTATCCCTCTTCTATTCCTCCATCCCTCTCTCCATAACACCCTTTATTCTTCTCCCCAGTCCTCCACACATCGTCCGGAGTCCTAAAGGCTGGGTCGTCAAGTCAACAGACCCCTGTCAGTCATGACGGCACCGGGATCAAAGGTCACCATAACCCAGGTTGACTATCCCACAAGGTAGAGGTTGGGGTTTTTGTGTCTACTCACAGGGTGACCGCAGCCCCCCCTCACGACAGCAGACCCCAGACATCGCAGCCCCCCCACCGGACAGCAGGCTCTGACCACAGGTGGATCCAGCATAATGGAGTGTTTATGAAGCTGTAAAGAAGTGCAGTGCTTGATAATGCCTTGAGCTTTTAATGGCTGTAATTACAAGTCTCTCGGAGCGCGGGCCTTGAGACGTGCACTGAGTACCACGAATACAAACAAACCCCCAGCGAGACAGAAAAAGGCGCACGCACACGCTGGGGCACGCCCACCCACATGCGCACTCGCGTACTTACCGACCAGTCATCTGAACATGCGGAGGTCAGGTGACGGTGAAACTGGAGATAGGCAGTCCTAAGTGGGCTGGCCGTTGATGTGGAACAACCCCTATAGAATGACGTTCGGGGGGAGACCACGCACACACAATTTATTAACTGGGGGTGGATTGGGGTGGATTGGGGTGGATTGGGGGGGTGTAGCGTGAGAGAGAAAGCAAAACAGAGAGAAAGGAGGAGAAAGGAGGAGTAAGGAGAGCAACAAAGGTAGAGGTGGAAAACCTCTACCTAGAGTGTGGTGAAGAGATGGACAGATGGAGACAGGGGAGGCAGGGGAGAGAGCGAGGGAGAGAGGCCGGCCGGAGCTTGCGCCTAAAGCCCAGATCAGCTAGTGACCCACGAAAGCTGGGGTCTAAACCCAGATTCCTGGGAGGAGAGCCTTGGGTAGCCTCGGCACGGGGGTTGGACAGACCACATGAGAGCAGCCCCGATGACTTCCACAGATGGTGCTGCTGACGCTGGAGGAGACATGATGGCTGTGAGGGTTAGGGTGGGCACGTGTGTGTGTGTTTGTAAATGGCTGAAGCCTTTGGACGGGAAATATCGAAAGACATTATGTTCTTCACCACCATATATTTTATTAGCCAGCACTTTAATCTCCCCACCCCCCCTCGCCACTACTATAAGAATCGCCCAGGCTCCTGGCATATTTCTTGGCTTACGACTTTATTTCTAGGTTATTCAAGGTGCTACGACTCTACCGAATTCCCCTCAAGCAGGGGTTTCATGGAAACCATGAGCCAAATGTGGTTCCTCCAGGTGAACAATGCTATGTTTAAGCCTGGGTTGGACCTGCGATATGGAAAGCTGAGCAGCTACTTTACATATCCCCAACACACATTCCTCCTCTAACCCTTGGGGCTAAGCAGATCTGGTAGAGGACGTTAAAATCACAAGCTGGCCCCACAGTAAAGCCTTCATCTTAGTCATCTGTGTCTGATGTTCCATTCACCTCCATGTTAGTTGTGTGGAGTTTAAACATTAGCTGGCTGAGCAGGGAGTAGAATGAAAGCAGCCGGAAGATTAGTGGCGTGGAATCAGGCATTAGCAGTGTCACCTCTAGAACGGAACAAGAGGCCCCTTCAGGCAACCGCTACGCCACTTTGCTTAACCTCCAAACACATTTAATCCAATCACAACTTGGTGTCTTCAGAAAGCCCAACGCACTGTCTTTAAAGAGCCCAATGCGCTGTCTTTAAAGGGCGCAACGCGCTGTCTTTAAAGAGCCAAACGCGCTTTCTTTAAAGAGCCAAATGCACAGTCTTTAAAAGGGCCAATGTGCGATCTTTAAAGAGCCCAAATGCGCTGTCTTTAAAGAGCCCAACGCGCTGTCTTTAAAGTGTAATGAGTACAGCCTTCTCTTAACCACCTCTCTTCTCTTTTTCTGTCCAAAATTCGGTCCATACCGCCTCTCTCCTGGCTTCCTTTTCATGTTCCCAGCATCCCCTCAATGTCTTTAACTCTCCAGACCGCCTTCACAACCCTGGCATACGTTCACTCTGCCCTCGAGGTCTCTTGTGGGAGTACACTGCAAAGATGGAGGAACGACCCTGTCATTCTTTAAGGAGCGCGCACTAGATGAAGAATTTGAATCAGTTCTTTTGTTGCCAAACACAATAACTGTTCAAATAGACCTACCATTAAAAATATAGACTGATAATTGCTTTGTCAGTGGGCAAACGTACAGAATAAGCGGGGGATCAAATAATGATTTCCTCCACTGTACATGAAGTTGAAGTGATTAATTAATTTGAGTGTAGTTTTTATAAAATGTTACCCTGTTATGGAAAATGGATGGTACCTGCTAACCCGTTAAAAGGGATCTATGTTGCCTTCAACATCATCTGCAAAGCATCAGCTCAGCTGTTTAACAATGTGTATACAGTTGACCTATTGCATCTGCTGATCTACTTGGATATTTTCCTGTATATGTGCGTCTGCCAAGACCAAAAATATGGTAATTGTTCTACAATGAATAGTATTATTTTCTTCATCGACACACTAGTTTAAGCCATGCCAGCTTGACAAAGCAACAGATCCCACTGAACTCTCAGTGTTTTTCTCAGGCTTTCTCGTTCCCTCTCTGTTTCAACTTTTTTCTTTCGGGTCAGTTCCCTCTCGACCTGGATCCCAGACACATGATTCCAGTTTTTACTCGAGTGTGGAAACTATTTGTGCAATTGCTGTAAGAAGTAACTACAATATAAGTGGACAGCTATTACGAGAAAAAAGCAACACAATTATTCTATTAGGAGTAAACATCTTGTCCAAGACTTGAATGCGCATTGCAGAATTGATTCGAATCTTATCTCGTGGCAATTTCCATTAGTCTTTCTCCATTAGGCTTTGTCGTTTCCATTGATTATTACCTTTGTTATATGGTCCTGTATCCAGACATACCTGGATGGAGTTAAAACAAACATACCCATACATTGACTGCAACAAAATAGCCTGGTTTGCTATTCTGTTCGAACAGGGAAAACAGAGTGTCAACTGATAGGATCTATATCAGACGATTGATCAGAGAGTGCTAGGGGAAAAGGAGGAAAAGTGGACTGATGAGTGAAGGGTGAAATGTTTCACGTCAATAGAATGGTGGATATCTTGATGCAGGTGAGGAGAAACGACTGGGAAAATGGGGAGGTTTTATCAGCACGTAATCTGAAGGGACTAGGAATGCTGTCCACTGTCCTTCCCCAGGTTGACATGCCTGAACGTCTTGCTCACCCAGGACACCAAGAACGGGATCCCGCTGTCCGCCCAAGCAATGGGGACTCTCAGCCAGAATCACTTCCTGGTTCTCGTCCTGTTGACGTTTGCTGCTCTCCGCATTGTGAGGGAGGATGTCGACATGCTTTGTGGCAGGGGCGAGGTCCCGGGGGTCCAAGGGTCAAAAGGCCAAGTAGCTCAGCGACGGACAGGAGCCTGGGCTGTCTGTCCGAACGTGAGGTCTCCATGGGAACGGGCTTGGCCTCTGACCCCTGGGTCGTGCGCTTGAGTCAGGAGCGAGGAACCTGCAGGGCCGTTTGCTGTCATGATCGCTGGGCTTACCAGCCTCAGCCGCCACCTTTAGCTCCGGTCGTTGAATGACCAGAACGTTCCGTGGCGGTGTGGAACGCACACATGGGCTGAAAAGTGAACCAGAACCAATGAGCAGATATCAAACAGATGACAAGCAAGGCCTTCTATTCGGGGGACGTTGAATACGCCGGTGGTGAATTAGTACTTGCTGTCTACCCCTTCCTCCGTGACCTTGAGCCAGGAACAAACCTTATCTTTGTTTCTGCCCGTCTGTTTTTTTCAGTGCTAGGAGATGAGGGCCGTCTATGTCCCGATAGTTGTAGCAGTGGAGGACGGAGGTTAGGGGGCGCTGCGTTGCCTGTTCATGGGATGTGGACTGAGAGAAATCTATTCAATAGTCCTATGAACAGAGGCTTTATGTGCTTGACTTCATTGGCCTGCTGGATTTTGCATTTTGACATGTGTTAAGACTACAACCACCCATAATTGGGAGAAGTATCTCTAACCAGAGATGTTACTGGAAGTTCCACGTTGCACGTCATCAAGGAAAGAAGGTAATTCCAATTGAAAAATGTGCAGTGCTGATGAGTAAGAGTTAAAAAAGCAGCTCATGTAGGTAGGTCACTTTAAAGCAACTAGTTTCACAAGATGCACTAACAAAGGATGAGAATATTTTTAATTTTTAATTGTCTGTGCTGAGGAGCTGAGACATAATGGGTCTAACACACACACACTGAGACTATTGAAGTCAGTTGTTGGAGAACCCACAGTCTTAACATGAAAAATACTAAAACCATATTTAGATTAATATTTATAGTAATGTACAAGGAGTGTCAAATTGCCCAGTCATGTTCCCTGAAAGGATATATAAGTAAAAATAGTTCTAATTTATCAACAGAACGTAGCTAAATTAATTATTGTAATTAAGTCAGTTTTTATCAAAGCATAGTTTTGCAAGAAGAAAATGATGTATTGCAAAAGGACGTCCAGGAACATGCTCACAGCTGGCAGCATTCAAGTAATCAAGCGCGCTAAAGTTCCTTGGTGAAACAACCCACAGACGGGAGGATTCAACTGCCTTCTCTCCACGCAGTCTTTCCTCTTCGTCTTCCACCTATCACCTTCTGATTCAGTGACGGTGGAGTTTCAGGACGAAGAGCGGAGGGGAGGCGGCCCGGGGGTTAGGTTTAGGGTGTGATCCCTAATCAGCACACGTCCAGAGGGATTCTGAGCGTCATTGGATGCACACCTAACTACCATTGCTGGGCTGGCGATGACAGTGCCACCTAGCTAGGTCAGACAGAAAGCGTCAGGTTTTAACCATTTATTAGAAACCTTCACAGCGATCATTTTATTCAGGTCTTGCTCCTCTGGGCTGACTAGTCGGCATCACTTTATTATGAATACGATACAACTAATAACCATGTCAACGCCATAATATCATTAATAGCAATTCCCGTAGTCATGGAGCAACGCAAACAGTACCGATCCCCCTCATGGAAAGAAAACAAAGACCCAAAGTAATAGAAGCAGGGGTGGTGGGTGGGTTCGTACACACACACACACACACAAGTAAGATCAGTGCACATCAGACTAAGTCAGTGACCTGACCATAAAAACTAAGTAGTCTGTATCAAATCTGATATTGTGATAGGAGTGATCCCAGGAGTCACTAACCAATCAACACTTGAGTTTCCTGTCTAAACTGGCTATACAAAATGTATTGGGCATTTATCTGCAACAAGGGTTTTTCAAAACAATAGCAACATTAGCAAAGCTCACTAGTTAGCTAGCTAATATTGGCTGGCTACCAGCAAAACACAGAGCCTGCATGCCGAATGAGAATTCTTTCTGGTTTGGAGTACTTTAAGCTGATGGTAAATGTTGTGATATATCTAAAAAATCTTATTGCATTCACCCCCTTGTTCAGATTCTGAATGTAGCAAGCTCCAGTATATAATTTCTTTATTTAGTTTTAACATTTTCAAAATCATTTGTTTCTACATTATTTTCATGTGCCCAAGACAATAAGCTGCATGGAAATGTTTCTTATACAAATTATAATAGAAGATGCAATTGTTACTGAAATAATGTTGTTTAAGAGCATAGGATAAAGTGTTTCTCAAATATTATTTACTAGCTGCCTTTGGCAAAGTTGACATGTCTGTATGATGGGACCAGACATTTAGGTTTTAAACAAATATCTCTCTATTGGTGGCATATTACTTTCTGTTTCTGAGATTGACATATACATATTTGTTTGTGATTCTGACAATGCATACTAACAATAATGTTAAAGAGCTAAATGTTGTTATAGGTACATTTTATCTAAGTATAAAGGTAATGAAACGTAAACATTTTGATTCTCGGTTTCCCCCAGTAATCATTGCCTAAAACCTTCAGCCTTTTTTGAGTGTGCCACAAAACCATGCTTCAGCGGTGAGGTCTTTATGTACATAAACACATTGATGGAAAATTTGTCAGTTGTGGTCATAATGGTTATTTGTTGGTTGACTTCATGAAGGGAAAAAGAGTGCTATTTCTTTCCGGTACAAAGGACAGTTTTCCAGTTTATTGTTTTATAATGACAGATAGAGTTTGACTAGCCTGCCCCAAAACATTTAGAACAGTCCGTTATATCAAATGGGACTCCAGCCCTGCCGATTCTTAATTTTTTTAATTTTAGTTGAACACAGCCATCTGGCTTTAATGAACCCAAATTGTGTCATGTATGTGAACTCCCTCGCAACTGTTGATGAGTTCTAGGGAGTTTTTTTGTAATAACGCTCTGCATCCCGTGAAGGTTGGGGTGTTGGGCCCAAACCAGACAGGCTCTAATTCAATAATGCTTTCATATCTGAGGGATTTTCAACAGGAAGACTGACTCAGACTGACTCTGGAAAGAAAGAGGGGAGAGAGAGAGGACAAACAGAGCTCAACCACTGACACAGACAAATGTGTTTGGTTAGATATCCAACTGCACCTCAAAGTAGCTATCACAAGTCATATATATTTCCGGCTTTGTCTCTCTCACATACACAAAGAGTACACAACCCTGCATGCACACACAACAATCATTTTATTTTAGCACCAACCAAAACAACATGACATTTATTAAGCCAAATAAAGTATGTACATTTTTACCCAAACAAACTGAGTTTGCAGCATGCAGTACTGTATTCACTAATGTTAAATTGGCTATTCATAGCCAGTTTTCCATCCAATCGGCAACAGAAAATATAGATTGTTCCCTGTAGTTTGTACTTCTACCAAAGACAATGTTTGTGGATACACATCCACAAATTAAACATTGAAAGTTTGATGTGCTCTCTGTTTTGTACAATAGAAAATATGCCACCTCTGCTCTTAACAATATCAGAAAAATGCAGCATGGTTAGGCTCTACAAGAAAAGACCATCATGGATGAGTGAAAATGCTATTTGTCAAAAGGAAAATAAGACTCTCAATAGTTCTTGTAAAGGAGCAATGTGCTCATCTCCATGTATTTTCACTACACTCATAAATGTATATGTTGTATCTAGTGTGTTGGAGAAACGCCGAACATATCATTACTTAACTCCAAGTCACATAGCTACATTAGCATCTGTGTAAAGATAATAGAACATCCAGATCGATTGCACCAGAAGAACTTAAGTACAACACTAGTCAGATCTGAAGCCCTGTATTTGTACACCACGTCTTCACTTGTAGATAGAAGCAAGGTCACAAACGCAGGTTTCAACATTTCTAAATAAAGTTGTGATATTGTTTTTATTTGGCCAGTAAAAAGAGAAGAGAATATCCCATTGCCATTATCACCTCATTAACTGCAATGCCTGCTGAGAATCACAGTGGCAATCAACCTCCAGCCATTGACAGACAGTCGTTAGTGACAAATAAACCACTCTGGCTAATGAGCCACTCTACCTAGCAATTAGAGAGAACCGGGGCTGTGTGTGTGTGTGTGTGTGTGGCACTGGCGAGCGGGGCCTCTTTGTAAGCATGCCCACCTAAAGGTATGCCATAGCGGGTATTTTTCAAAGGATATATTGATATCCAGTGGAACTGAAAAATGTCTCATTTTTAAGTATATAAACCCACAATGACCGTTGTCATCAAGAAGTCCATATGAATGCCCGTTTTGTCCAGGGAATCCCGCGCAGGGGGTCGTGAGCCATAGGCGGAAGGTTTATGAGAGTTAAATATGGCTAAAAGAAGATTACTAAGACACATGTAAAAAGTCAAATAGTTGTTAAGGACATCAAACACGCAGCGTACGTGGGTGGGTCGGCAGAGTGCTGTTGTATGTTGTCAAAGTGTTTTTGAGGAGTGGGGGGGGGGGCTTCTCCCGCATAGTTAACCTCACATGGACCCTGAGCATTGGTGCAGCGTTGCGGTTGGGTTGGGGGGGGGGGGTCGGGTTTCCCTCTTGTTGCGCACATATTTACGACCGTCCACTTAGCAAGCGGAGGCTATGCCAGCGCTGAGGCTGATAGCTTCACCAGGAGCTCCCCGAGCCTCTAGGCGCTCAGTTAAAGACAAAAACGCACTGCTGGCGAGTTCCACAGGAGCTGCAGTCATTAAAGACCTGCCTGTCTGAAGAGTACCAGGAGCTCTACAGCCTCAACGTTCTGGGAACGTTGTCGGGAATTCTCAGGGACTCACAGACGCAGTGTTTAAGGAAAGGGCCGCTAGCATTTCTACTTATGTTTCCACTATGTCACATGCGGAGACCAAACATTGCTAATAGGGTCAAACGTATGGGCGCTGTACACCACCCGTGAGTTAATAACAAGTGATCTCTTTTCAATCCAGACAGCCATTCATAAGTCGACCTGTGGCTCTAACAAACTCAGTCTAAGCTAAGCGGTCTTCTTTGCTCCAGCAGGTGAAGGGGACTATTCCCAAATGCAAACATTTTAGCTCGAACTGGAAGAAAGAAAAGGAAACATTTTATGTCATGAGGGCGAAAGCATGAGTTTATAAACTTAGGAAACCCAGCGACTGACAGTGATATACTCTTCATTGTTTACACACACATGCGTTTCGATACGTGCGCAGACACAGGAACACAAAAATGCACAACACCCCACGTCTGTTGTGAGGAGAGCGGATCAGACTTAGAGCTAATGGAGGATTGAGGGCCTTAGGGACTGGCCTGTTTGCGTGAGCTACAACAGACAATAATACACGTCAGTCAGTGCAGGAGGGCCCTTCCTGTTGTGCAGGCAATGCCCTTTGACCCCTCTAACCCAAACAGCACTCCCACAGACCATCAGCTTCCTGAAGGGCTGGACTGGGCTGGACTGGATCAGCGAAGCACAAAGGCCACAATTATTGATACGCAACGTGGCTCTATTAATTTTCAGATCCAACAAGCAGTCGCAATCAATTCAATCAGTTGTGAAATATCCGAAATAAAGGCTATGACGCGTAATTACGACGAACAAATCGCAAATTGCGCGGGGGAGACCGAGGAAGAAAAACCTCCCACTAATAGTGTCCAGGGGTGGGTTTCCCCTTTTAATGTTCCCTTCGCCATATTCCTCACACACTTCAGGTTCTTCTGACACATCGCCGCACCCACACGGGACCGGCTGCTCTTGTGTGTGAGCTGTGCTTTTACAGACACGCTCGCATAAACACAGACAGAGCTGTGAGCCGCCAGATTGATGTGTGTTTGCTTTGGGCTGTCTTGTCTGTTTGCATGTCACTAGTCTTAGCAGGACTCATAAAAATGATGAACCATTCGTCAAACGCCCCCGGCCTGAACGCTACAGGAGGTGGTGGTGGTGGGGGGGGGGCATCACGGCAACACCAACCGCCCTTAATCAGGGCGCGTTATGTATTGCACTGTGAGAGCATGCCTTGATCACAATAAGAACCTTCATACAGTAATGATTGATAAGACCTGGCACCTATTGGATTTGAGAGGGCTGGTCGGAGTCAGCCTTTGGTGAGAGGGAGGAGAGCGAACGGGAGTGGACGGGGGGGGGGTGAGCCGGGCCGGGCTGGCACGGAGGTGCAAACGGGAGCGGAGCACTGAGGGAAGGAGGGAGAATCGTTGTGGTAGTAAATGACAGCGGCTTGTTTACACAGGCAGGGCACACAGCTCCCGCCACCCCTGGAATCCTCCCTCTCGGCTCCCCACTGCAGCCAAAGAAGTGCGGCGGAAAAAGGATTGGCTCTTCCGCCATTGATCTGTCGCTCACACGAATGCAAAAACACAAACATGCTCACCCGGACGCTGACCCGTGTCTTCATGTAAAAAGTCAAGTCATTATTTCCCAAACCTCCAACTATAAACATAACCCTAACCTTAACTTCTAACTCTAATCTTAAGCCTAACACAACATGTTTTAATGTATTTGTCAGCACATTCCAAGTGACTGGTCTTGACGGTGCGTTGGCACATTTACATTGTGTGTGTAACAATGCCAGAGGGGGGGAAAGATTATTCGTGACTCAGACAGTTGTTGATGATGCGGTTTAAGAGACACGCGAAGGAATTACAAGCCTTGGTTTTTCACTTGTCAAGAAACCCTTTGAGGTCTTTCGTCAGAAGCTTTTTAAGAGAACTAGCCCAAATGATATCTCAATGAATCGCTGAGGAATGCAGACCTTTCTTAGCGGTTTAGACATCACACAAAAGTGGCGGCCACATGAAAAGAACCAGCACCTTTATTGTCAATCAACAATCAGCTGGTTAGGGGTTTAACGAAGACGCACATGAAAAACTGAACAAGGCATTCTAACTGCGACATTGAGGCCTGATCCTTAGTTTGATGTACAGTCCTGGAAAAACCTACTCATTCAAGAGAATTACTTTGACAATTTTGTAAAATAATGGTGATGACATCAGAACCATCATATGACACATATGGAATCATGTACCAACCAAGGGTGTTAAACAGATCAAAATAAATGTCATACCGTTGATTCTACAAAGTAGCCACTGTTTGCCTTGATGACAGCTTTGCACAGTCTTCGCATTCTCTCAGTTTCTGACGGTAGACATTGAGAAATAACGAATAGTTACGATATGTCTCAATCTTGACTCTGCTGTGACTTCGATCAGAGCGGCTGCGATCGGACAAGGACATCTAAACAAACTGGTCTTCAGAACATTTTGAGGGGAGTGAAATGTGATAAAACGACCTAAAAAATTGGATCCCTGATTCTTCCCGCCATGCACGAACACACACATACGTGTCGTATATCGTCAACAAATCTGTCAATTCTGAACCATGTACCATCCCCCAACAAAATACCAAAAACCCACTAGTGTGACTTTCGGGATGTGCAGGAATCCTTCGTAATATCTCAAAGGGGCTCCCAGGTTGCCTTCCCCTCTTGTCGATGCGGTTTGTCCCTTTGCATTAGCCCTGTCCAGGAGATAGCTGGGTTTTAATGTGGAGCAGAGGCCCATGATCGGCCTGGACTCCCTCCATGCTGAAATCTGTCTTCAACCCACCACTGTGTACTGTTGTGTCTCCTTTAGGTCTTTTAGGAATGTTGTTAGTAGTTGGTTGTCACATACACGATCGCCAGAATGCCTAGCAGAGTGTATACGTCTGACAGGGTGTATGTGAGGGCACGCGTGTGCGTCTCACAGGGTGTATGTGAGGGCACGCGTGTGCGTCTGACAGGGTGTATGTGAGGGCACGCGTGTGCGTCTGACAGGGTGTATGTGAGGGCACGCGTGTGCGTCTGACAGGGTGTATGTGAGGGCACGCATGTGCGTCTCAAAGGGTGTATGTGAGGGCACGCGTGTGCGTCTGACAGGGTGTATGTGAGGGCACGCGTGTGCGTCTGACAGGGTGTATGTGAGGGCACGCATGTGCGTCTCAAAGGGTGTATGTGAGGGCACGCTTGTGCGTCTCACAGGGTGTATGTGAGGGCACGCGTGTGCGTCTCACAGGGTGTATGTGAGGGCACGCGTGTGCGTCTGACAGGGTGTATGTGAGGGCATGCGTGTGCGTCTGACAGGGTGTATGTGAGGGCATGCGTGTGCGTCTGACAGGGTGTATGTGAGGGCATGCGTGTGCGTCTGACAGGGTGTATGTGAGGGCACGCGTGTGCTTCTTTTTGTGTGCGTGTTGTCGACAGACGCCTGCTCGAGTGACCCGGTGAGGCTGGACTTTCTGTCGGGTGTTGGTCATCCATCACGGCGCTCGGCTTTCTGGGAGCCCCTGGGCCCCGTCAGGGGGTGTAATTCCACCCTCCGTGGCCTGGCCAATAGGCAACAGAGAGCAGCCGTCTCGTCAACCCGCCCACCCAGCCCCTTGCCCTTCTGTGCCACATCCATCTCTGTCCCCCGGACCAAAGGGACCCCCACCCCCACTTACACACACACGTAAAGGACTACAGGTTACCAAACCCTGATTGACAGAACGGGTCAATGAGTGAGGGGAACTTTCCTGTGTTGAGCCGAGGCCGTCGTGTCTCACATTGTCGACGTGCAATACAATGCAACGTCGTGGATCTCTGCTCGCCCCCGTGAGCAGTGTCGCTGAGGCCTTCTCAACAGCTGAGCCCTCACAACGGGGGAATCCCACACCCCCGTATCGCCTCACCGCCCAGCTCACCCCCGGCCGGCACACATAGGACGGCAGCAGGAAGCGCGAAGAGGGCCCGCTCTGTCTCTGACCTGTAAACTGAGCCCATCTCTGGCATTAAGTGCCACAGTCCCCCTGTGGAGGAATGACGAGACGGAGACAGGCCGTACCGGGCACGGGGTGGGGGCCTGGCGTCGCAGCGGGCGCCGTGACAGCTCACACTACCGCGGCTTAGGCTGATTTGGGCGCCATGTTGTGGACAGATGTGGAGCTCGCCAGGGCGGGCCTCAGACGAAGAAGCCCGTTTGTGACGATGTGCACATGACCTGTTGAATGCTCTTTGCCATTGTGTCGAAGTGCTTCTCGTGCCCCGGATCCACAGTATCAGTGAGCATTGAAAATACACACTTTGTTTTCAACAGGGAAATAGGATTTGGTCCATCGTTAGACAAGCCAGGTAAGAAACCTTAGCGTGCGTATAGTTGTGTGCGCGACTCATTTTAGAGCCCCAGGCTTCAAACCACGAAGTGGAACCACAGCCAAGCTCATATGACCAGTGCTCATTAATGAAGGACATTCCACCTAAAGTTCTCAGGGCCAGACAAAGAGGGCAAGAGACAGTGGGGCAGTGATGAGGGGGGAAGGAGGGAGGTGAGAGAGGAGGTAAGACGATGAGAGATCAGAGCCGGGTTCTACAACTGGCCTGACAAACCCGTGTAGCCTCTCCATGGGCTCTCAGTTGGAACGGGAAGGGGCCCTCCGCGTGCCCTGGGTTGGAGGAGGCCCTCCGCGTGCCCTGGGTTGGAGGAGGCCCTATCTCCCCTTCAACATGAACCACTCATGCCTTTCTTTAATATTTATTTATTGACTTCTCATTAGAAGTATTTTCATTAAAGTCCTCGGTGCCAGTTCTTCCTATAAACCTGTCTTCAGGTTCCACATCTTGTCTACCTGTTCTCTCTCCTCCATAGGTCCTTTGCTCTCTCCCTTTCTTTCTCGTCTCCTTCTCTTTCTGAGAGCCTGTGTTTCGGGTGACATTTCACCCCTCTCTCTCAGGGCTGCGGGGTGGAACTTCCCTTTCGTCTCCCTGCTGAACAGCTCTATTGTTGTGAGTCCTCTACTCTCCAGGCACCCGTGCTCAAGCCCCGCAATGGGAAGCATCCCTCCAGACCCCCCTGCCCCCCAGTCCATCCTACCTTTCTAGCGGCGACTGTCCCGGGAAGACGGGTTCCCCTGAGGCTCTTGAGTTGCCGACACGACCCAGCGATCAGGCCCATCTGACAGCGTATAGTGCACCGTGTCCTTCTCTCAGCAGCTGCCCCAGATCACTTTCTCCTGGGCCACTGTGGGTGGGGTCTCCTGAGAGGCACCTGGGTCTGTTAGGGGGCTACGCTAATGCTAGCCGGGTAGCAACTAATGTTACAGGGTCCGGTGCTAGAGGATCAGTTTAACCCCTGCCCTCCTCACACATCAATCTAATCTTCCTCTGTGGCTTCATAACCCCCCAGACAAGCCCAAGCCAGGCCTTTCAACTCTTCCAACTATTGAACAGACATTACTCACCCCTAATAACCATTTGCCGCCAGGGCTACAGTGTTTTACATATGATCCTCTTCTAAAAACACAATCTCTGGGGACCTTATGGCGGGATGGGGGCTCTTGCCGCCTGCATTCACATTACTTTGAAAGAGAGACTTTCTTTCAACATTCACTCACTTGCATTCTGGGTAAAAGCACAATGCATGAGAAGCCATGACACCATACCTCGTTGTGGTAAATCAAGGGATATAACTACTTACACTTTCTCAAGATTTCTTTCAATGGTTTGCATTTAGGAACTAACTAATAGTGACTTACTTTCAAAATGATTATTCACATATGTAGCATATATGTAATAAATATGGCTACTGGTTCTAGTATACTTAGTATACTTGTATAAAAACTAGTATAAAAATTGCATACTTGCATATCACCTTTTTGGTTTAATATTTTTAAGATGAGGCGATCTGTCCATGGTCCAGTAGCTTGGTGTGGGTATATTGATGAGCAAAGGTCACATTGCACAAGGTACCCAGACCAGGGGCTCCCAGCAAACCAAACTCAGGGTGTCATTCTAGAAGATTGATTTAATTCAAACTCTTTTAACTGATACCATTTCCTTTGGAGCTTTCACACAGCACCAAAGATGTCAATGAACACAATAACATCTGAACAAAATTGCCTGAAGAAGACCTGGTGTGCAAACCAACTTGAAACAAGCAAAGCATTGTACCTGTTGCCGGTTGCTACTGTGTTTTAAGCTCAAACTATGACAACTCGGAAGAAGGAAACCACAAAATGTGGTGGACGTCAACGAGAAAGCCTTGGTAAAGTGGTCCTGTAAATGCATTGATGCCTAGAACATGCAAGCAATTACTCAGCCTAATCAAATTGGACAGTCCACCCGCGGATCACATGACAACTCCAATAGTTTGTTGGAAGTTGAAGCGGGGAAATTGGTGCGAGTAGATTTCAGGAGTGGCATTATCTATATAAGCATCTCCTCAACCCTAAGCAGCTTCTTCTCTGATCGCTCTCCTGAAAAACCGCAAGACGGGCCCGGCACACGGGGTTGGGATGGAGGCGTTCATCCAATTTTCGGCCCCACCGGCGGTTTGAAATGATACGGTGTGCAGATACAGTGATCTGTACTGTGACCCGCACGCCTTCTTTATTAGACACCCCTGATTGGAAGCAGCTGTAGCCCCTCCCACAGTCTGAAACCGGCTGAAGAATTCCGACCCGTAGAGTGGAGGAGTCAGTCAGAGCTCAAGCAATTACACTACTGAATCTAATGCTAATTCGGCCCTTTCCCTGATCCGCTATGATGACTGTACTGCGGCACTATAAGGAATACGTTCATTTAGTCCTGAGTCCCTGAATCAATGTGTGAAACATTAGTGACCTGGAACATGTGACCTGTTGGTAGATATTTCAGTGCGAGGAGGAATCCCTAGAGGATGTGGAATGTGGTGGTGTGCTAGCAGGCTTATGTTAAAGGGATGCGAAACATAGGAGTAAAGCATATTAGCATCTCTTCTTAAAGACTTGCCTGGTGTAACGCTACTCAGCTGCATGGAAAACTTGCAGACCTATGCACATCCAAATGTCAGTGCTCTATTTCTGTTGGCATCTGGAATCCCTGTGTGTGTGTGTGTGTGTGTGTGTGCGTGTGCGTGTGCGTGTGTGTGTGTGTGTGTGTGTGTGTGTGTGAGGGTGTGTGATTGAGGTCTAACAGTGCAGTTAGGGACCAAAAGACCCAACAAAAATAGCAAGACCAAACAAATCAGTCCCATTTTTTTGCCATTCCTCAATAGATAAACGGCTTATTTTGGCTCAGGGGTTGGGTTTAGGGTAAAACGTACAATTAGGGTTAGGGTTAGAATTGGGTTTACTTTAAGGTTCGGGTATTACCAATTAAGGTTAGACATTAGGTCAAGGTCATAAAGGTGAGGTGTTTGAGGTCAAGGTTTTGATTTGGGTGAGTGTTGGGATTCGAGTTAAGGTTTGGATTTCTGGTGGGACCATGGATTTCTGTTTTTCTGGACTCCACAAGGATAAAAAATAACAAATGCTTGTGTTTGTATGGGTTTGCTCCCTTCCTGATATGCAAGTGATGGCCGGCACTTATCTTAGTATGACAGTGCAAATCAGTTCGTTTCAAAATCTGAACTCTCTTCTAGGAGCCAGGAGGGTCAGATTCACTTCCTCATATGGACATTATTAGAGAGCGATGGCTGGAGGGCGAGAGTAAGTCCCATTTGCCAGCTCTGGAAGAAAATCAAAGCTGTGAAAACTGATGTTTTCTCTTGTTTAATGCATGCGTAGATTTTGTGAGCAGCTTGTTGCGTAATAATACAGATTACATTACATAGTTTCAAGTTCCTTTTTACAACGCAAAGTGCAGGCAGTCTGACAAGGTTTTGATGTCAGGCAAAAGCTTTGTGCCATAGAGAACAACTTGTTTCTACCCAAATCTTTTCACAGTAATAAAATACACAAGGTTACTGGCTTGAACCCAGTTCTATGTGCCAAGCACAATTTATTTCAAATTTCTTGTGACCTCAGTTAAAATCTGGCAACCCCAGATGTTACTTTACCTTAACCCTTAACTTAATAATTTATAATATCTTATACCTGAATCCTTGTAAAGGCTCCACAAGTATCTTCTGATCCTTGGAAGGGGCCATGCTCATCTTCTCATCATTCACTATTACCATTTTAGATCACTTAACCCTTATTTGTTCATCTCCCACTTGGCTGGACAAAACTTCAAATGGATTTGGATTCCAAACGGTTTCACAAAAGCGCATGCTTGTATCCAGGTCACATTCACACTGTATTCTGAGGCTCGTAAACTCTAACTGTGACTGAGTTTTGGCTGGCAGCACAGGCCCCTAAATGTGAATGTGTACTTCCTCTTGAAAGTGGGGTGCGTAGTGACCATTTGCCCATGGATTAAGTCAATTTTGTTTGTTTTGGAGGGGGGGGGTCGACTTGGGGATTTCGACAGTTCGCTCTTAAAATATATTCTCTAGTTTTCTTTCGTTTCACTTAAGTTCGCATACTTAAGTTCGCCTCTTTCAGAAGTTACCGCACATACCTTCATCCAGGGGTACTTTTACTGCCCCCCTTGTTTCCCCGGTCTTTTTTCACGCGTGAAGTTAGAAGTATGCAAGCAGCCTACGTCTCATTACGCGAGACATATGTTTCGGGGCAAATGAGACCTCTCAAGGCATGCCTCGGCTTTTAGTAGTCTCTTCTCACTTCTTTCTTACTAACTTCTTCATCTCTCCACTCACAGAGTACTAGCTCTACTTATATAACATTTTGGAGCTTAGAACCACCTGATTTAAGGTCCAAATGAAAACGGGGTCAGTTTAAACTTTACTGGATCGTAAAAGTGCTTAGCATCCAATTGAGAAATATACAAAAGCAATGCGGAATTCAGCAACGTCAAAATATTTATAATCACATTAAGATTATTTTCAGAAATTAAGTATTTGGACACATTTATTTCAAAACATCTTCGGTCAATTCCACTATAAACTGAAGATCTGATCTCATTTAGGAATTTAGCGAACTTATTTTGGTGCTTTAGTCATAGAAAACATCTATACAGGGATACCTCTCATTCAGGCAGAAGTGCACAACTTGTAATGTATAGGCAAGCCTCTCAATGACATTCACATTTACAGGTTGCAAATTACTAATAATTATTTTCGACTCAAGGTTGTTTGATTGACACATGCAATTACTTTGAGGCCATGGCTGGGATCGGGTAGCGCAGAGTGAATGGCAATACGTCCCGCCTAACTATTTTAAATAGGCTAATGTGTGTCTTACAGTAAACCATCGCACACAATTATCACCCTCAGAAAAAAGAATAGAAAAGGATTACCTCAGTCAAACAAGGCCGTAGGTTGCACCAAAGACAAAGGGACAGAAAAGGCTAAACATTCCTGTGCTGCAGCAGCTTAATCCGTCACCCCCGAAGCCAGCTAACCGACACTCCCTCCAGGAGGATTCTTATGTAAACTAGTGGTTAAACTGAATCCTTAAAAGGTTAGGCCTCAGCACAGTGGTTATAAGAATACACCGTTTGTCTATTGTCCCCCGAAATCCTCTTGAAAATGACGTTGTTTAAGTAGGATTAATGACCATTTAGTCTCCCGGAGGCGCATCCTCGGGCTGGGCTGTCCGCCCCATACCAAGCCATTCAAATGACTTCTCCGCAGTAAGAAATATTAAAACAACAACTGGACCACTGATGAGTAAATAATTAATTATGTCTGTGCAAAATAGTGATTTTAGATGATCTTTTCAAAACGTCGTAGTAAATGGAATAAAAAAGTAGGCCTACAAATGAGCTAACTCCATTTACATAATAATGTATGGACCTTGCTAAATAGGCAAAAGATAAGCGTAGCCAATCATTAATGAACAACTATTTATTTACTACCATAAACTTCAAGGAACCATTATTATCTAGAGATAACAATGATTGAATCTAATGCCCGCGCATAAAGAAATAGAAACACTTAAAATAGGCCTAGATGAAGTGTAACCCCTTCCTTTGTTGTTTATTGGACATTGTTTATCTCATGTTTTTAAAAATAATTTATATCACAATGTATCATATTTATCATTAGACCGTTGTCCAACAGATTAATCTTCTCTACACACTCGCCACTTATCAAATATTTGTCATAAATACAGGATTTGTTCCAGATAAGAAAACACATTGCGTTAACAGTGGATTCTAATGGCATATATCTAATCCTCCTAACCACCTAGGAAAAAGTCCAATGATTTCTTAAATCAAATGTGTTATTATTTTGACCATTTGGATCTTTCCGAATCAAGACTCTTATTAATTATTAACAGTAGGTGTAAAAATGTAGTGCGTGCGCAACTACCCATTTCTCTGTCTGGTCGTTTGAACCTCTTTCGGTTGCGGACCTCCGTCTCCGCTTTGTTTATCCAGTTTCCAGGTTGATTGTATTTGTTAATTAGTTGCTAACAGCATGGTAATGTGGATTTGATGGATAGTCGTGTCACTTGCATTCAGGTCCACTATCCGGAGCCGCAGCAGGGCTCAGGCCGTTCATCAAGCTCATTTGTTGACCTAATGGTGCCATGAAGGCCGCACGGTCTCGCCTCTGTTGCACAGAAAATAACTAATATAATTAAAGTAATCCGAAAAAATGATAAGTAGGCTACATAAACATTATTATTTTAAAGTTATTTTTTTTACTGCAGTAGAAAGCGAACCTCTGGTACACCGTTATGTTTGAGCTAATAACATATGGATATTCTTTTTTTTTTCCAAACCAGTGTAGCCGATTGTTGACAAACACGACGGATTTTATTTGGGAAGGCGATGATTGTGCCTAACATGACATTATATTTTAGGAATGCTTATCTACTGAGATTAATAAAGCCTTAGGCCTATTGGAGCCCTATTATTTGGTTATTTATAATAGTTTTTGTAATGTCTGCTTTTAATTTAGAATTTTGTTCTCCGACCCACGACCCCAGAGACATAATTATACACATTTTTCTTTCCAAGAAACAGTGGGGCTCGCAGAACTTCAGCCTACAAGGAGTCTGGACTTCTCTATCAATTTAAAACAGAGGTTGAAGATTTAAATCAATCCGAAAGTGTTAGATAAATTAATTCTGAAAGCAATAAGTGTTCTTATGTTTAGGCTATGCTACCAGTTGTCTCTAATAGCGAAATGTCCATTATTGAAATGGAATGTTTATATTCAGAGTAGCCTACCTATTGAATTACAATAAATCATTAAAAACCTAATGGAAAGTCTACATAACGGAGTCTATGCGTAATGGTAACCAATTGGCATTGCCTATATTCAGTCGTTTAATAAGCAGGCGTTACAAACAACAGCCCACATTAACAATAACACACAGAATTGTTCCCAAACTGTTTTAAAGTTGAATTTGAACAACATTAATCAAAGAAGTGTACATTTATGTGCTTTCATCACACACTTCAGTGGGTAGCTTTTGCGCGTTCCATTACTCCACACCGCTGTTCATGGACAACTCACACACCGCCCCTCAGCTTCTGGTTTGCTGGAATTCAGTTAGTCTGTCTGTCCGTCATTCAATTTATTTGTATTTCTACAGTGCATCCTGGGTAGTGGGGTTTTAAGGCATTTTATTTTACGTAGCCCAACGAAAAATAGACTGCCTGAAGAACTCACTGCTGCATGACTCACGTGGTCTGTCAATCACAGGTGCGTACGGGGGTTGCGTACGGGGGTTTCTTGCAGGCTGGGAGAGAGGACCGCTGCCTGATGCGCTCTAAGGCTACAGAAGTGGTGAGCTTGCAGTCTATGAAAGGCAAGTGTCGAAGTATCACCATGATTCCCCTTATATGGGGAGGATCTTAAAACTCCGTGGTGGCACAAATCATATAATTTAAGATGAAGAGGTGATCGTAGCGCATACGGCGTCGTTCGAGGCATCGGAATACCATTAATTTTTGACACGCACGATAGGACCGTGGACTCCGGGCACCGCTGCGGAGGTAGGCGGGGGCTGGAGCCAAAGACAAAGATAGTTTACGCTATTAATAAAACAGATTACAATGAAGCGCCGAAAGATTGTGGTTGCGGCAGGCTTCTGCCTTTCCTTCTTTCTCGGCACACTGATGAATTTGCTGTATATACCAGGGTTTGAGCACCACCAGAACAACGACAATAGAGGGCACCGATATTACCACGAAAATCAGCAGCGGGTTTCTGGCGATTCACAGCTGCTCGTCGGTGAGTTTGTGACTGAAGCTGCGGCCAAGTCCTATAGTAAACCGTCCGCGGGAAGCAGCCATCACCAGGACCTATTGCGGCAGATAAGAGAGAGATTCGATGAAGTTGTGCGGTACCGTCAGCGTCAAGCGCATGGGTCTGGCACCGGAGATCCAGTCCGACCGCTAGAGAGAAGGAGGCTCATGGATTCAGAGCCAGGAAACAATTGGGACTCTGGTAAAGTAAATGAGCGAACCGATAACCGACAGATCCGTTTTCAAAATCGCCTTTCACCTTCGACATTCATGCACACAAAATCACAAAAGCATGTCACTATGAATTCCAAGAGCATTAACGGTAAGCCGATGCTTGGCTGCAGCAGCATAGCAAACGTGACCAATGTTCAGTATCTCGGCTCTGGCTACACAAAGGCTGTCTACAAGGCGACTCTCAACAGCAGCTTGTCAGTGGCTCTTAAATCAGTGGATTTCGGGGGACACGACATGGACAATTGCGTGAGGAAATATGGTTCACCTGGAGAATGCTACAGACTGGCGTCCTTCAAAATACTGAAAGAAATGACGCTGATGGAAAGGCTACAACACCCCAACATCCTTAAGGTAAGATAGCTAAAAAAAAAAATCATTTACAGATTCTACTGTCTCTTATAGCCTACTTGAATTACTAGTTTGTTTATTTATTTAGGTATGTGTCTATAGCACAGATGTAAAATATATATACTCTTCGTTGTCTTTAATCCTACATGCTATGTATCTGAAACCCATACATTTAATTATAAAGGTATTATAAAAACCGTAGCTGTGGCCCAATAAATCATTCAAGTTTGACTTCATATATGACCCAATTTCGCTTGTTTTACGCCGTATCAAAGTTACAGTAAATAGCCATTGTGTCGTATACCAACAGCCAACCTATTAATCATTCTTTCGCTAATGACTGAATAACCGTAGGTGTGAAACTCTACTCTCAGAGTGTCAATAGTGACACATTGGCAGAACACTTGGAGCATTGGTGTGTATTCCATTTCTGTGAGCCTTCTTGAGAAATCAGAGGAAACCAAATAACTCGGATTAAATAACTACATGATTGGTTTATTAATACTAGTGCTATTTACATGATATGTGTTGCGTTTAGTGGCTGATTAATACCTCAAAGCCGAGCTCCATTGCTCCATTGTTACCGTTATTTTTTTACATTTATACTTTTTTTGAAGTTCTGTGGAAGACCTACGGATACTCGACAAAAACATGAAACCAGAAATTAATTTTAATTAATTTAGCCAATTTTAACAGCTCGTTTGAAGACGTTAGGACTTCACACAGATAAATGCATCGGCAAATAATTACGGTTTTATAATTCAGACGAAGATCAGCTAAATAGCCTAATTAATGATTTGCCTATACATATATTCATTAATTTCACGCCTCTCTAACCACGAATCCTCCGAGCAAACTAATGAACCCTGTATTTGAAGCATGTTCATCTAATATTTGAACTGTAATGCGGATGCTTGCGAAAAATATAGATAGACTACAATAGTCCTCTATCAGCAATTTACACTAATATTCTCTGCATCAGGCTCGAGTACAAAATCCAAGCAACAGAAATACAAACCACCAACCAAGTTAAAAGTAAGACATAGTGTCTGTAGCCAAATATTGCATGGATAATATTAAATATAATGCAAGAAATATAATTAATTACATCCTAAAATCATTTTCTAGTTCATACTTTGTGATCTTTTGATCAGAATTGCTCAGTATTTTCTAATCATACCAAAACTGTTATCTGTTGAACATTGAATGGCCCTAGACACGTTTCTTTAGTATTTAAAAAAATATATTTCAATCAGCATTTTGTTGCCACTAAATGTTTTAATTTATTTTAATGTATAAATGAATGATCCAGGAGGATAAAAGACAATATCTTGACAATAATAAAGTTATTTTCCTTGTATAGCTTTAGAGCTATAGCTTTAGCAGCTTATGTTTTTATTTCATACAACCAAAATAGTACAACATAATCATAACATTGTCAAACAACTTTATGTATATAAGTATAGTTTTACATTAAACTTAAAACAAGTGGATCATTTACATAATTTGTGTTTAGACGAGTGGCCTATATGCCCAAATAATTCTATAATAATACCTGTTCGTAGTTCATTTTCAGTATTTGTAATATTTCATAAACGAACCCAATCTGAACATTTACTATAGAAGAAATAAATATACCAGACATCATTTATTCATCCCCACTGAAATTAGAACTACTCTGTCATCAGCTACTTATCCCATGTTATAAATCATCACAGTTGGTTTGTACTACTTTGTATTTACCCGTATGTTGTAATAGATTTTTTTCTATTATGAGAATGTCTTTCCGCTGAAGGAAGGGGGGGGGGGTTACCTGTCTTAGTCTATTTCAGAGTCTGTTTTCTGACTTCAGATGGACGTTATTATTCACTTATCCCTCGGTCCTGGGCTGTGAGAGTTTGGACCATGTCAGGGTCAGATGGGACAACACACATTCCCTGTGTCCACTCAGTCTTCCCTGTCATTACGCTGTAATACACACACACACACACACACACACAAACACACGCAGAGATGCTAGCTTTAATGTGAGTCGAAAGTGCATTTTGGAATATCCCACTCTCTCAACATCAAATTAATTTTCTGGCAGGGAAGATACATTTAGGGATTACTGGAATTATTTTAGAAAATGTTAACATCAACTTTAAATGGGATGGGATTTCTCTATTTAATCATAGGAAAAAAATCAAGTAGTATTCATTCCTCTTTATACATGAGGAAAATACATGAAATAAGCCTTGAGGCAAACATTTTGCACCATGCAGGGAAAGGACAGTTACTTCTTGAGTCAAATCAACTGACACGCTATACTAGCCAAAGAAAGGGTGAATGAAAACAATATTTCCCATCCTAAAACAAATGTTTTAATTTTTCCGACATCGGTACAGATTTGATTCAATGTGTCCAAAACTTGAACTCATCAATTTACTAAAAATAACTCAATTAATACATCCAAGTTGCAGCACCAAATGGTTTTTCATGCACAGCTCTGCTGTTCCAATACATCCTGTCGGACTGATGGACACTGGTTCGGTCTGATGAACCCGGTCAACAACACGGCCGCCCAGCCCCTGAGCATTAGCGCAGGGACACACGTCAAGGGGGGGAGTCTATCCTCACCCTGAAAACAACCCAAACATAAGGCCAGGGGTGGAGACAGAAGCAGTCCATCACTGTAACTCTTAATGGTGTCAATAGCCTTGGTGACGGACACTGCTTGTTGCCTGGCATAGATGGGGGATACCTTCGGGGAGAGAGGGGGCGAGAGAGGGGGCGAGAGAGGGGGCGAGAGAGGGGGCGAGAGAGGAGGGGCATGTGTTTTCGACGGGCTCGGCCCACCTTGGCCTGGTCCATGTTACAGCGAGTGTGAACAAGCTGAATATGAGCTGATCGAACAGGGAGATAAGAGGAGGGGCTGAGTGGTTGTGGTTAGGAGGGAGGGAGGGAGGGGAGGAGGGAAGGGGAGATGGATGGGACGTTGTCTACGTGCGCGTCGCAGTGCGTGGTGGAGGCACAGGATTTGGAGGCGGTGGGGATATTTGGTGTGCTGAAGTGGTGCTGA
>JACXGK010006188.1:0-11124 GCA_016801125.1 Novumbra hubbsi
CCTAACCTAACCCTAACACCTTGTTGAAACAGACATTTAACCCTAACCTAACCCTAACACCTCGATGAAACAGACATTTAACCCTAATCATAGCCCTAACCAAAACCCTAACCTAACCCTCTACGGCTCAACCATCGGACCACATATGACAATATCTTGCTCAGTTGCCATCAGATAAAATATTATAATGACAAACACAGGCCTTGTTCCACCTCGATCTGTGCTGTGTTGCCAACTCTTATGGCCATTGAGCAAGGCACTTTTCCCTTATTGCGCTGGTAAATCATTCAAGATTAGAGCGTCTGCTAAATGACTAAAACGTAAAAAGCAAAATGTTACCAGGTTATGCTGTTTTGCAAAAAAAGAAATTCGGGTCCTGGGTGGTTATTGGTTGATAACCTGGGTATGTAAGACAATACACCAGGATTATGACACACAATTACTTACACCATGATAATGAACACAAAAAATACTGTTCTGTTTACCGTCATAACAAATTCATAACAGTGTTGTTCTGTGTCAAAAGCAGCCTCTGTTATATTAGCCATATACCACAGCCCACTGGGCCTTAATACTTAATGACCCACCACTACAAACATATCTGGAAGCAGGATGGAAATACAACAAGGCGGCTAATGAACGCCAGCCTCCACGAAACACTACAGCAAGTCCTCATCAGCGTTAAGCAGTGATCATTAACATCAGCCTCGCTCATTAGTCAGCAGCTGTGCTTAATTAGCCTGACTGACTGACTCATCGGGCTACGCTCACACAGGGACGTACTGTATCTGCTGTGTCACACACACGCAGGGGGACGTGTCACACACGCACACACACACACACACAGACACACACACACACGGACAAACCAGCGCAAACGCAAGGAGACTTCTGTGTCTTCGCTGTTTGTCTGTGTCACAGGGGCGATTCACATAAAGCACCCCTTTTACTCTCTGCACACTCTCTATAATATGGCCATCACCATTAAAGCTGTCAGGGCATAAGCGCTGAGTGTTAGAGGGCCAATACATTACAGCCCTCCAACCCCTTAGCTCTGCCACTGGTCCGCCGTTACCCCTGCAGACCCCGTCCCCGCCCACATGACCCCGCCCCACCGGTGTTCCCACCTAAGAGGGACCAGCACAACCAGCCCGGAGAGCCCTCCTCTCTGCAATCTCCAACCCCGGGGCAGGGCCCCCTGCCTGCATCCATCTACATGCATACTTCATGTTCTCCAAAGGGATGTTTACCACGACCAAAAGACATCCTTTTGAGGAATTTAGGGCGGCAGGTCAGCCATTTTAAGACCATAAGATGCGGTTGTCTGAAAACCGTAATTTCCAAACGGAGGGTTGTCACGGGGGCGACCGATCACATCAGGGCGGTAAGACAGTTAACAACAGGGCAAAGTCACGGGGAAACAGTGAAACGCGTGGTTCCTGTCTCGTCGTGCTCTTTAATAGTGAAAGAAATGAAACACCAACACTATGAACATTAAATCATTTCATATTAAATTATGTTATCAGAAGATTTCTGGTAATACATTTTGTTTACTACCAATGTTACAATTACTTTCTCTGAGTGAAAAATGCTCCTTTATAAATGTTTTACCGCCGTAACCGTGATGGCAAAACCGCCCGCATCCGGCCCGATCCCCTCTAATTTGGGTGCTGTCAGCCTGTCACAGAGCAGGCCTTCCCAAAGACACAATTCGGAGCAAATTTCCTTTAATTCCAGCAGATCACCACTTGTCAAATACCCCCATATCTGTCATGACCGAACACAAGCACAGACTTCAGCCCCCCCGGTGTCTTCTGACGTATTTATCACATTAGTATTAGCTGTCCTCACTGTCATCCCTCCCTTCGTGTCCAGCTGAGGCTGACATGCTGTGCTCTGCCTGTGGCCCTGCAGGACCCCTGAGGGGGACGATATGGCCTCCTCTGTTTTACTCCCTACAGTGACAACCCCCCCCCCCCTTCCTGATAAAAACCTCAGAAAAACAAACCCCATCACCACCAGGAGAAATGACACGAGGGAGAAAACCGAGAGGAAAGCAAGGGTGGGGGGGGTGGGTTTTGGGAGGCAAGACAAAGATTGTCTGTGCCAGTTTCAATATGACAAGTGCCAGCGTTATGAAGACAGACGTGAGCCGAGATGGGCTGGGTGACCTTTTCCAAATGTCACATGTCATTGGGGTTTTATGTCACCCTCCAAACAATATGTCAGGTGCATAAAAAATCATTATGCCCAAGAATTACGTTACGCGGAGCAAAACTAATAATTAAGATTACGTTGTTCGATGCCAAATCAGAGTTTTTTTTTATTTTATTCACGACTGTTGTGATTATGGGCTGTAAACGCTGGCGTCTTTCAGACACGTCTTTCTTCTGGGCTGTGAGATGCCTGATACCGTGGCCCGGCTGAAAAAAGAAAGAGCAATCATCCATTAAGGCTGGAGATTGAGGCTGTTATCATCCTCTATCAGGTCTTTGTCTGGCTGTATCCCTCCTCTGTTCAGATAAAACATCAAGATAGGACCAGCACTGACTTCACCAAAACTCATAATACACTGCCTTCCCCCTTTGTTCCATGTCAAAGGCAACTGCTTTGTTTACATATACTGAGAATGCTGGCCGTTCCCTGATGTCCTTGCCTCTGCTCAACCCTGCTTGGATCAATGGAAATTATAAACTGTGATCCGTAGAAGGGATGTCGCTCAAATTGAAAGGTTTGCCTTATTGAATTATTGATCTTTGCCCGGATCAAATCCCTCACGTAGAAAAGGGAAACATTGGCCATTTCTACATGTAATTCCACCTGGCCAGGTGAAAGTGTAGGTTTTTACATTTTCGTTTTTACATTTCCAGATCTCAAGAGTGACTAGAAGACCCGGGGTTTACTGCATTGCTCAAGGGCCGAACCGCTCTTAAGGCCCAGCTCTCTGCCTCCCATATAGAAGACATCTGAACCCTGTGCGCTGCAAGAACAAACAATGACCTGTATCAATCACCACCCTGGGACTATCGCTGGACGCCCAGCCCCTCATTTTAGACTACACTTTGTTAAACCCCCACAGCCCAGCACTATGCACCTATATACACACTGTCAGGCATCTCAGGTGTTAGCTCCTTACATCAGCACTGTGGATGGAGAGGAGTCAATATAGACGTCTCCTGTCCAATCAGCAGTCTGCTGCCGTTGCTACCCGTGCTAGGTCAAAGGCCAGGATGATGTCATACCTCCTGACAAGACAATAAAGCTTGTGCTCCACAGTCACAGCCTTCATGTGTTCCTTAGCCACACCCAGGAGGGAGGGGCCCTGTCACAGAGCTAGCATGATCAGCTTCCCAAATAGCACCCTATTCCCTAGATGGGCTGGTCGAAACTAGGGAATAGGGTGCTATTTGGGAAGCTGAAAGAATAGGATGTTGTGTGGTATTAGGACTAAGATGTACTGGTCATTCTGAATGAGGAAGCCCACAGCTATCCCAAAATCTGGTGCTAGGCGATAAACCACTCAGTGAAACCTTTATTGCTTTAATAAACAAGAAAGGGTGATTAATGTTGCTCTTCCTCTTTGGTATTTCTAATAAATTATGACAGATTTATATCACGGTCAGAGCAGCCCAAACCCTATTAAACGTTTCTGAAAGGATAGATAGCTCCGTACACTGTAACAGAGTAAGAAAAACCAACGAAACAATACCTTCCCGTGTGTGTACAATAACCAAAAGGCCTTGTCTAATTTGGTGTGACACGTTTTTTGGGACCCGACAAACGTTTTGCGAATGTTTCCATCGTGTACATTTTCCCCCGCCAGCCGGGTGGCAACGAGAACCTTATAAACCGGAACAAGAAAACATTGTATATTAAACCTGAAAATTGAAACATTAGGCGAGAACTTAATGTTTTTGCGCCCAGAGAGAGTGACTGTAACATGACTGTGACTAATATTGGAATGTGTATTAGACACGCTTGAAGGCAATCTAATTGGCCATCGCTGAAACAGACATGGAGGCCTACATTCAATGCCAGCGGCTCAGGCCTGCAAGGGCGACCATGAGGCGGGTACGGCGGAGGGCTTCGTAGACACCAGTTCTCCCTCAGCCACGTTCTCAGCTCTATAAATGAGGGTAAACGTATAGGGCCATAATGGAGGGCACAGACAGAGCACAGACAGAGCACAGACAGAGGTGAAAGCAGGACCAGGCCCGGACCAGGTCTGGTGAGAAGATGAGGCCGAAGGAGGGAACGTCGCAGACTCCATGCCGGCTCTGTTCACCGCACCCACACAGTGCCCAGACAAGTCAACACACAGCGTGGCTAACCGTCACCGGGCGGCCCCCGACCCAACAACCCCATGCAGCATTTTATGGAGCGCATGTTCCACCGCGCCTTCCAAAGGCAAGGCAGGAATTTAGTCATTTCACTTTAAAATCAAACCAGATATGCGGGCGGGGCGCGAGGCACCACGCTGTGGGTTCATTCATTGAAGTCTGGGTTTTATAAGCCCTGCCTGGCAGGCCGCGCGAGTGGGGAGAGAGAGGCCACCCCCGCTACCATGAGGGAAATAAAGAGCAGGGAATTTAGCCGAATAAAAGACGGGATGGGTGAGGCTGAGGGGATTTTGGGGCTGTGTGCTGAGGGAAAGGGGTGACTCTTTTTAGTGAAATGAGGACGCGGCAATTGAGATTAACTTGGAGTTACATCCTGCCCGTTGCTTTACTGAGAGAGAAGTTACTGGTGAAAGTTAGATGACCACCTTGAGAAATGGAAGAGCGGCACAGCGGTGAGTCAGGCTGACACATAAAGGGGAGGGGTTACTACACGATACCAGCCAGCAGGAGGCGGGGTCTTTAACAGCAGACTGGCACAGGACAGGACGGTCAGCCCTTTAAGAAGACTTGGCTTGGTCTTGAGGGATACCACAACCATCTCATCAGCTCCTGTGCCCAACTCAAAAACTAGAGAGGGCCAAAACACTGGGAGTCTGCAAAGCTGTCAATCTGGAACCTTTTACGAGGGCTCGCTGAATACTTTTTTTTATATGAAGAGGCCATTAAACATTTCCCTGGAAACAAGGAAGCCGAGTAAACCGCCTATTATAGCGGTAGCTGAAAGAGAGGCCCTTGGCGCCATCCACACCTGATAGACAAAGGCAGTAGACCCACACATCACAACACACACGGCATGTCAACGCTCCTTTTTCATATCAAACATTTTCTGTCCACTCCTGAGGAATTAGTTCCTGATGGGTGAACGGATGAAAATGACAGAAACAATGCCCGCTGCTCTTTTACGATGATCGAACGACGATCGGATTTGGATTGAAACGTTGTGTTTCTTGTGTAAAAATAAATTCACCATGCGATCATACCAGAGCGGGGGGACATTCTTTTTCATATTGGGGTTTTTAGCTTGCCAGTGTGGCATATACATTATGGCTTATTGAGTAGCTTTCTTTTTTGGCTGGCCTTGGTGGGACTATGGTTCCAGATTCCTGTCTGGCAGGCAGGTGTGGGTCTAATGGGGTCTGAGGGGGGATGCTTGGATGCAAGTGACTATCCCATTCAGACCCAGGGTCTGCACAGCACAGCTCACAACCGGAAACACTTTAGCTTGTCTCCAGAGCTGAATTGAGCTATGCTATGCTGAGACACCAATGAGAATGATATCATCCCAAATGGCACCCAATTCTCTGTTCGAAATAACTGCGTTATATCAGGAATACATGGCCGTTTATAGTAGGAACTGTCCAAAGTCTGCTGCTCTTTCCAAGCTGAACCGCCGGGAGGGTCAAGAAGGAATGAAATGCTGATCAGTGTCATATGGACTTAAAAGACTAACCTTCACCCCATGATGGGATCATCAGAACGTAACCCCCTTTCTCAAGCCGTCTTCACGTCACCCCAATTCCCACCGTCGTCTAGCACCCTGATCACCACACTCTCCCACCAGACTCCCAATTAACTGGGTGAAATACATCACGCAAGGCTAATAGATTGGGATATTATATCCATATAATAATTTCATGGCCAAGTCAAGAGGGATCATCACTCTTATTAACTCCAAGAAGAGAAATTGAAGCTGGGAAATGTTAAAATAGAAAATGTTAATGCCGTACGCTACATGTAATTGTCCCAAGCCCATTCCCCTAGCGGAGATATCACTTCATTCATAGTAATTGAAGATATGAATTATGAATTGAACGATTTTCTCAACACAGGAAAGTGAAGCATAATGGCTCCCAGTTCTTAATCATCTTCTTCTGTTCTCCTCTCCAGTCCAACATACTAAAGGGTCTGATGAGAGTGGAGCCACAAGCCCCGGATCAGCCCATCAACACATCTTAATGAAGGTTGGTTGGTTTCTTCTAGTACTCCACCGCCGGTGTCATTTAATCACTGCGCATTGTTTCCTCATGTCCATATGCCACTTTAATACCGTAGCCCTGCCTGGTCAAGTCATTGGGGAGGTGCTGTGTGTGGGGGATTTGGCTCCTTCAGACGGTATGGGCGGAGCTGCATTTACCTTGCAATAATTGCATAATAAGACTACTACCGATGGCCCGAGGCTAGGGAGGTATGGGGAGGTATGGGGAGGGGGGCTCCTTTTTTGGCAGAGTTTCTGAGAAGCACCGCTTTTATTTTGGCTTTTTAAAAGATTGGCTCTCCACACCTATGATCAACCAACGCGTCCGCCGCTGTGCCGCTCGCCCTAGAGCCGGCCTGTTTTTTATTTAGAACATCAAACGTTTCACTTCATTAAGGTTCTTTTCGCGTTTTTTCTACATTGCATTTGAAGCATGTTTTCCGAAACAAAAAGACGGGGAGCGGGGGAAAGTCCTGATGTCTGCAGTGGTTTTATAGGGGGAAATAATGGGCAATTGAGAGAAGGTATTTAATAGGCAACCTATGAATGCAGCAATGCATCTGCAGCGAAGTCACTCTGAGTACGGCCGGCTGCTTCTCCAAGGGATCTGAGGTCCATTTTGCAAGCCCCAAGTGAATGTTCTCGCTGCCCAGCACAAGGGCATCTGCTGTGCATATGAACAGAAATATGCCAGGATCAATACTCCGAGGACTACGCCAGGAAACTCCCAGAGCTGCGTCAAGACACCTCAATGGCCACATCGAGGCAATGACACGCAAAGATTTGTCACACAAGATTTGTCACACAAGCGCTGTACTTGTGGGTGACATACGGGGTGGGGGGGGGGGGATACCATAAAATCCATTCTACTTACAACGAGGCAAAAAATCTATTATGGGGGGCTAAATTTCAATACGGCTCATACTAAACATGTCATTGTAATTCAGTCATCAAAAGCAATGGGGATAATTTTGAAAAAAGTTATTAAGTGGACAGACACCATTAGGCCAAAATGTCTGTTTGCCAATATGCAATGGGGCAAATAAATGACCTCTGTCATAATGAGATCAGCGAAGCGACCTTAGTGACCAGTGGTCAGTCAGCTAACTGACCAGAAGGGTCAATAGCCGTTTCCCTAGCCCAGCCCCTCCAGCACATTCACAGCCCAATCAATGTCAAATTATAGGTTATTTATTGAATAATCAAAACGGTATTATCGCCCGCTGCTCTAGCAAGGCCTGACAATGGTGGACACTATTTATCAGCTGGCTCCCAAAATGAAGGTAATCAGTTAGCATGTAAACAGAAGCAGGCTACTGCATGCACAGAGCAAGCTATTACTCACTGCTGCTTATCACATCACAGTGTGTGTTTGCACGTGCCTGCGCGCACGTGTGTGTGTGTGCGCGTGTGTGTGTGCGGCTGGTGCTATGACGGTTGTCCACGTCTAGGCAGGGGTATACCTGTCGAACGTGCCACACTCAAATACTTCGAATCTTTTCGCTTCGAAAGAAGCGTTGGGGTGTGAGTCTGACAGAGATGACATTACCCCCGGGACATTGGGAGGAGCCTGGACCTCTGACCAATCGCGGTATGCGAACCGGCCTGCAACCCAATGGGGAACATGTGCAGTAATAAATTCCCCTCAACTAACCCTGGTGGGGACAGAGAACCTGCACAAGGACAGCAGGGTCCCCAAGGGTCAAGGGTGGCGCTGCAGGATTTGCCAGGGATGACCATCCTGGTAAAGGTTATGCTAGCGAAGTTAAAGCTAGGGATTCAAGAAAATAGGGTTTTCCACGGTAATAGCGGTGGTTGTGTAAGAGCCTTTTGGACACGCTTTGAACGGTTTCAAAGCAAACTAATAAAACGCTATAAATTAGTAGACCGCGGAAAGCGATTTTAAGTATACTGCAAAGTACTTAATCTTAGCGTAGTTTAGAGGAGTGTCGTTAAAGCATAACCCGCGGTCATTACAACGCATGTAGGAACGGACGCACTGACACGGCAAAGGCAAGGGCGGCGATGTGCTGGAGGGTAAAAGGCACCATTATACCGGGGGGGGCTGCGGAGGTCAGGACAAGTCGGACGAATGGGGTTTCTTGTCTGAGCTTCAGACTGCTTCAGTCTGCTCAGCCTCCTAAAGGGCACCGTTCTCTTTGTAGTGCACTGCCTTTGACACACATCACAGGTCCGACTCATCACGGCGATACACAATAACATTACGGTACTACATTTCAGTAGGTCTCGATACTTTGAGTGGGTCGAGCGTCCTGTCCTTAACCCCTAATGAACATATCAACCGGGTCGGCTATTGATACGCTCCCTGTTGAAGGGTGAGAGCAGAGGAGTACAGAGTGGCGTTGGGGCTGATGCATTGTGGGCCGGTGCCTAGCCAAAACGATGACCGTAGTGAAAGTGCAGATCCAGAAACAAGTCGTCCACTGTCCACAAAACCTCAGCGGCCATCAGAATCACCTTTCTCTGGCAAGTGCATTACTATCTATCAGAAAAATGGATCCCATATCAGCGGTCCTACTCAGAGACTCTTGTAAATATAGCCAGTGGCGCTGGGGTTAAAGACATCCCATGGGTCATTCTTTATGAATAAAATAAATTGCATCAGGCTGGGGCTGCTCTTAAACAGTCCTATCAATCAAATTCACTTATGGCCGCCATAAATTCCAAACCAATCACAGGCCTCTCTAATGCTCCGGCTGGAGCCACGGGTGGTGGTTAACGGCAGATCTTGGGTTGCGGCAGCCGTGCCGGTCTTCGAAGCGCTTACCTCCCCTGCGTGTGTGTACATCATATGTCACCATATTTTGGTCCCTCAGAACCATTAGAAAAGCCGATGTTGCCGCTCTAACCGAATTAGGATTGGTTTTTGTCCCGGCCACAGGGGAGGTAGAGTTACCGACAATAAGATCAGAATGAGCCAATTCCTTTTCTATTCTCATTCAAAACAAACAAAAGGAGCTAATAGCCCGAGCATCTGCGTCCTCTGTGAGGCCAAAGAGATGGCAGGTCGATACGCAGAAGCACACTGATAGATGTAAGCTTCTGAAGGGCTCGTTACTGAGCCCGTATCCCCAACGGCGGCCTAACCCTATTGACCCCGTTCAAAAGGAGTGCACACTGTAGGGCATAGTGGGTTGTTTGAGAGCTCCGGGTCAAGGCTGCGAGAGTGGTCAGCAGAGCCTGGTGGTGAAGCTCCTGATCATATCTGTTGGGGGGAATATGGGTATCGACTCTGAAGAATGTCGGTCTGCTGCTTTAGTGCTGGGGATGATCTAATCTAGGCATTAGCCAGGCCAGTATTCACAAGTTCCTATTTAAGGAATTAGCAGTATTGGCTGCCAGCCCGTTATCTAGAAAACACCGGTGGACACACGCTGCGGTGCACGCTGCATTTCAGCGGGGAGAAACGAGGGTGAGAGGGAAACAATCCACTAGCGACGTCAGTCGGCACAAGCCCCCGGCCTCTAGCGATGTGTCCCCATTAGTGAGCTGTTGATTTGAGGTCACCGTCCTCACTGTGGTCACCGCTGACCTCGTCGCCTTCAGTTAAAGCTGTCGCCGTGGCTCCCCGCCTGGCCGCGTGTAAGGTGGCCCTTGTGGGACCCTTTACCCCCCCCCCCACCCCCGTGATTCAATTTGAGGTCAATTTCTTTTCGCTCCCCCCTCGCTGCCGGGCTCGGCGTAAGGCGCATAGCCGTCCCAGCGGCCGCCTTGCCTTAACCTCACACTCACCGGTGTTAATTGTGTTAGGCCCGCGGTGTTGGTGTTGTAAAGGGTCACCTCGGAGCGAAGTGCTGTGGCCCCCGGCTCAGTATAAAGGACTTTCCTGACTCTCGTCCACTCTCATTAGGTCCAGTTAGTCAGCTCATTCATTCACTCTTGGGGCGCCGGCCCGACCCCCTGTGTGCAGGTGTGACAGGCCCTAACTCTGTTACACCACTTGTTAGGATGGTGACCCCGCAATTTTAGTCCCTCGATCCCTAACCGCAACTTCACCTCTGCAGAACCCTTTTGCCTTTCTGACCTCCAACTGTATTTATTTACTAAACCCGTGCCCTCAGATGGACGCTGTTGAGGCACCTCCACCCTAATTTAGATAATCTAACAAACACAGCGGCTGATAAGGATGCTGGAATACATCCCCTCCCTTCTAGGTTCCAGGTATTTATGGGAGGGAGGAGACCTTGGAATCCGTGGCCCATATTAACTAACTATCAGGGCGCTAATGGCATTCCCCCTGCTGACAATGGCTGACAAAGTCCACTGTGACAGCCGGTCAGGTTCAGCTCCTATTTACAATCTTATATAATCTATATGTGACGGTGTTCCTGGGATTTGTCTTTCACTGCAAAGTGTTTCATTATAATCACAGGACACTGGTTTATTTTACATAATTAACATCACTAAGTAAATGTTGTTATCCAGGCCTAGATCTTCCTACTCTGTTGGCACTGACCGTCCATGGGAATCGAACACACGGCCATGGGTTATCAGTTGGGTACTGCCAGCCTTCACGTACTCAACGCGCTTGTGATATGCCAATCAGTAGCATGACATGAAAGCTAAAACATTCTGACGACCAAGTAAATGTTGGTCTTTGGGCGGGGCTTGGAATCCACGCTCCTAACGACGTGATTAGCTACGGGGAAATCCGAAAACATTTGTAATGACCTAACAGCCATTAGGATACAGACCATATCGTTACGTGTCTGAATGGCATTGGCAGCC
>JACXGK010006188.1:11224-29729 GCA_016801125.1 Novumbra hubbsi
GGGAGAGAGGCTGTGCCGGTTAGCGGGCTGCCTACTCAAGCTCAGTGTCCTGGCTGCTTGATCGGAGGCGTGCCTGTATAAACGTCCTCGTAAAAATGACAGCTAGACATATGTATGGATCCCCATTAAAATGTTACTACTAATCACCCGGCTGGCGTGCCTGCTGCCTGGGACCAGGGCCGCGAGCGGGCCGTGCCGACAGCCACGAGGTGGGAAGGAGCTTCTGCTGCTAAATGAAGACGTCAGCTTCGTCCCCGGCCATCATAAAACGCAGTCGACAACAGCCAGGCCGCTGCCTGCCAGCTATGGGCTATGAGGCCCCGTAATGGCCTTTTTATTCGCGATTGGTCACAGGCGCGTCGGAATTAAAGCCCAATTTAGTGTTTGGGCCCGGGGACACACGCAGCCCAAGGTCATATGGACCGCTAGCTGGCCTTTATATTACGACGGAGTGTAGCTCTGATTTGTCGCGGTGAAACAAAGCTACAGAGCACTTAAACAAAGTTGCACGGCAGGCCTGAGGATCATAAAGAACAAAATGCCTAAAGTGAGTCAATATATCAGTGAGTCTGACTGGGTGCTGCTAAAGGAAGTTGAGTCACTGCCACTGCGACATTGTTGCTGAAAAGCCACCCGGACGGTTTCCTTTAACTCGTGTTCTAATTGCTGTCATACTAACTACATACGTCTCCGTCTGTCTGACCCCTGAGGTTGAACTCCGCAAGCTTGTTTAACCACAGACAGTGGCGGAAAGCGTAAACAGGCAGTGTAGCACCAGAGCGGAGGTCAGAGGTCACGGCGTGCCGTTCCTCCAGGACCGGTCAACAGGACATGGAGAGAGGAGGTATTCCATAATGAGGGATCAGGGAAGTGTGGGCCGACTGGACTTGTAAACAGTGACAGGTGTCCGTCTCAGTTAGGAGCGGTACACCTGTACAAGCCGCGAAACATCTGGCGCTGCAGTGAGGAAAAGAAACAATGGCCCTTTACTGCAGCACAGATTGCTATGACTGGATTGGACAGCCCAAAGGCTCTGTTTTTAGTTGTTAAACAACATCATTATCTACTGCTAACCAACCGTCTGACATTTTTCTTGTGGAGGTAGTATTGTGTGTCAAATAGTGCTGTTCAGCTGTTTGATGTGTGGGTAGACACTTCAGTAATGGTTGTTCTAAAAGAGATATGGCAGCTCTCTGCAGAGTGTTTAAAGTACAGGCAATAACAGACGGGAACTTACAAAATATACCATATTGTGTTTCAGTCCTCTGGCTAAACATTACACCTAGTAAGAACTTTCAGTCTCTATTAGATGTCGACAAGGAGGTTTAGCGGCTAAAAGTGAGAAGTGACAGGGTGTGCAGATGGAGTTGATACCCTCTAAATGAACCCCCTCTTATTACCCCCCCCCCCCCCTATTCAGAACACCTACTCCTCATGCTATTACCTCGCTGGCGGTTTCATTATCTGGCCTGAACTCTGTATAACCCTTCAGTGGTCATTCTTTATGTCACTTGGGGTACAGGGTTTGTGATTTAAACGTGCAGCCCCCATAATTTGATTTCCTGGCGGGGGGCGGCAGGGAGGAGGGGTGGATGAGTCTTGGGGGTCGAGTCGGTAAGCGATAGCAGAATGACTTGAAGAGGCTAATAAAGTAATCAAGCCCTTCGTTACATGGTAATAATATTGCCCCTAAAACACAGATAACTATTACTTGGCCCAATGATTACCGAACATTAATAGCTTTTCACTTTCTTGCCCCCTCGTCCCGCTTTTGCCGCCTCAGCTGGCAATTAGCAGTTAGAGGAGGGGACATAAAAGACGTGTGACTACTGAGGCTGCCAATATCACTTCCAGAGATGACAGGGCTGCTTCCTCCTGAGACACGTGCAGAGCGGACACACACACCGAACAGGAAAAGTTTTGTTGTCTGTTCTCAGGCACACACACTTACACACACACTGTCATTTTGAAAATGCCGTGGGAGTTTCTGCCAGGCCACCCATAAACAAGGCTTGGACTAGTATTTTTCTCAGAATCAGTGAACGTTTCAAGCGAGCCTGTTGCCAAGGAGATATGAAACGTCCATTTCAGGTTGATTTGTTTTAGGATGTTTTATAGTGTTGTGATTTTCCTTTGTGCCTCACACTGACGAGGGCTGATGAGGAAAGATAAAGAGACTGACGATAGTTACTCATGCTACTACTCCAGGCATGGATCTAGCTTGAATTACACCATACCGTGTTTCCGGAGCTAAATGTCAGCCCCTATCAACTATGGTTATTAATGGGTACCATCATCTATTTTCTCAAAACACGAAGACATAATAACACTGTTTCTAAGAGGAGGGGGGCGGGGAAAAGAGGAGGAAATTGAATATCAAAGCAGGTTCTAAAATCAAATTCCCACATCACATAATGTTATCATCACACTTTAAAAACGTTGGTATTGAATACAGAAATTGTGCGTCCGATAATTATGATGTTGGATTGGGAGAACACACACATCTCCAAAATACATCTCTGTGATGGGAACTCAAAGGAAAAATGAATACATAACGATTGGTCAAATGTAATTACCCGCTGAGGGGAAATTTATGTCTGGAAACGCACGCTTCCAACCCCATCCAAAAACATACTGCTATCCAAATAGCGCACATTTTCTATATAGTGTACAACCTTTGATCACAGGGCACCATTTGGAACACATTCCCAGCTTTTCCTTGCTCTGAGGAGTGGCTGCTATTGACCTGCTGTGCTGCCATAGAAGTCCAATCATTCAAGTGCCATCGATATGACCCAGCTTGTTTACACCTGGAGAGGACACAATTGTGTAGTGGAAATCAATGGGAATCACCTGAGTGGCACCTCGTCCATTGTGACAGGGGAGTTGGGGGAAGAGAGACAGACTCTTAGGGAAGGTGACAGGCTTTCAACTGATCCCTGTGAGTAAAGTAAATATTCTCTCTGCGGTAGAGGTGAAGGGCAAAGCGAGGTATCAGCCCTGAGGTATCAGTCCATCGGACTCAGGGCTTCGGTTAGCTATTTCCCCTGACACCTGCCCTCAGACATAGAGCTTCAGCTAGCTATTTTCCCTGACACCTGCCCTCAGACTTAGAGCTTCAGCTAGCTATTTCCCCTGACACCTGCCCTCAGACATAGAGCTTCAGCTAGCTATTTCCCCTGACACCTGCCCTCAGACATAGAGCTTCAGCTAGCTATTTCCCCTGACACCTGCCATCAGACTTAGAGCTTCAGCTAGCTATTTCCCCTGACACCTGCCCTCAGACATAGAGCTTCAGCTAGCTTTTTCCTCTGACACCTGCCCCCAGACATAGAGCTTCAGCTAGCTATTTCCCCTGACACCTGCCCTCAGACATAGGGCTTCTCACGGCTCCTTCTAAGGGCTCTACCTACTAACTTCACCCCCACCCCCCATGCCATCATTTCTGTCCAAACAGGGGACACAGGTTTCCACTACCAACTACCAGGTTTTGAGTCGTGTTTGCATCTGGATGTGGGGGTGACTAACAGTGCCAGTTTTTAACCGTGTTGCATGGGCTTCCATCTGGAAAGCAGACCATGGGTATGTATTTGGTGCCAGGGCATTACGAGAGGTGGATTACAGAGAAGGGAGGTGGGGGGATGGCTGCATTCCAGCAGGTCGCGTTTTCCCCACCCCGCTAACTCTTAAAACATGTTAGTTAGCTCAAAGTACTTGGCTGGTAGAATACAGATACATTATGAGTACTGTATATGCAAGTAATTGGGTGGTGGTTTGTAGTTTGTAATACATCCCCATATGTAGCCCATCGTAATTCATGAAGTGTGAGTATATGGCTTTTGCCATTGTAATAAGTAGTCTACTTTTTTTCCCCAACTTTTGACGTAACAATGTTGACTTCACCCATAAAGGATTATTGGACGTGTTTGACCTCTCTCAATTTTTGAGCTATCGAAGGAAGAGAAGATTGACTTACCTGAAACGAAGGCCCAAGACAGATGGGAATGGGTGCGTGGGGAAAAAGAGAAAGAAAGGCAACGTCAGAAACAGTTTCCACGTCAATGCCATTCGGATCAGTTTCACTGACATACACACAATATCAGACGGGAGCTAGTGTCACAGCGATTTCACCGATCGCAGGTCGTATTCGAATAGAAGCACGCATCATAGTACAGAAGCATTTAGACTGCGACCCAGTATCAAATGGCGCCGCTGCAGGCTGTGGACCACAGCCTGCCTGTAAAGTCTGTGGCTGGTCCTGGGAGTCCCTACAGGGTCCGTTCCTCGCCCTTGTGCTGCGGTGTAAACACAGATTGTTAGGTTAGGGGTTAAAAGTGTTGTGCTTAGATTCTTTGACAGTAATCTAATTTCTCCTCTCTTGCGCATCTATATTTATTTGGTTTTGTCAACACTCACGGCTCTTTTTCCTCCCTTCTGCCTGTGTATTGATCCCCCCCTAATGGATTGGATCTGATTCCGGAGCGTCTAACATGCTTTTGTATCCTCTTATTTTCACCCCGGGAAAATCGATCGGGGAGGCCTGAAAATCAGCCAGGATCGGGTTTTAAGGAATCCAACATGGTAGGAAGGTGGTAGGCAGTTAAGGATTAGAGGGAGGAGGGTTTCAGACTGAAGTGTGTCGATGTTCCAGACTGTGGTGTGTCAATGGTTTCAGATGGCCGTTGTCTAGGTTACCAGACTCTAGTGTGTCTAGGTTATCAAAGTGTGTCCATGTTTTCAGACTGCAGTGCATCTAGGTTATTAGAGTGTAGTATGTCTAGGTTATCAGACTGAAATGTGTCTAGTTTATAAGACTGAAGTGTGTCTAGGTTATTAGAGTGTAGTATGTCTAGATTATCAGACTGAAGAGTGTCTAGGTTATTAGAGTGTAGTATGTCTAGGTTATCAGACTGAAGTGTGTCTAGGTTATTAGCGTGTCGTATGTCTAGGTTATCAGACTGTAGTGTGTCTAGGTTATGAGACTGTAGTGACTCTAGGTTATCAGAATGTAGTGTGTCTGTTTTAAACTCCAGTGTGTCTACGGTTTCAAACTGTAGTGTGTCTAGGTTATCAGACTGTAGAGAGTTTATGGCTTTGGACTATAGTGTGTCTTTGGTTTCAGGCTGTGGCCTAAACCCCTCCCTGTCTACCTACTAAGGAATGAAGAAAGGAACCATGAGAGGACAGCCAATCGATGGAGATCTCATTCCTGCTGACACAGCATACTCTGCCCGTGAGGTGATCTCATTGATTAATGCTATAATCATTTGCTTTTTAGTATATTGGCAGTGCCATGGTCTTAATATTTTCAATAAAGGGTATTATCTAACTGTTCATGGAGTGTGACAGTGGGATCCTTTCGACCTTCATTAAAGTCACGGCCAAATGTGCGTCAGCTGCTATCTCATTCTCCTTGCTAGGAACACGTGCACGCATGAGTGCACCACAAACACACAAACGGGCACACGCAGACACACAAACGGGCACACGCAGACACACACGCTAGCAGACAGACAAATAGTCCTCCACTGCGCCTTCAACTGATGAAGCTGTGTTGAATCTGAGAAGGAACTGGATCAATGGCCGCCACTCTGGCTTTCTGTGTGGCAGGCAGTTAGCGGGGTGGTGGTGGACAGTCACTTGTTGTCTGATCTGAGTGTAATAGGTGGGGGTGGGTGGGGGGGGGGTGTTGGGGGTTGGAGGAGCTCTGGAGCTGAGGGACTCAGGGGGCCAGCCAGGAACCAGCAGGTCTGAAACACGAGCCCAGGGCCTGATCATTTATAAATGGGAAGATATCAATGGCTTCTCTGCCTTTTCACACAGCTGAGCAAATTGGAGAACTTGTCAGGAGTCACAACACGGAAGGGCCAGGCAGGGGAGAAGCCTGCCGCTGCCTGCCGCGGCCTGGGGGGAGAGCCCCAAGACGGGTCGACAGTGACCCTGTAGCCTCTATGTGGCTGGGATCGAAATGGCAGCTCATTACCATACAGGGACAGTGCTGTGGACCTTGGAGGGAATTGGGTTATAGCTGTTTTGGACACAGCCTTATAGATTCTACTCTGCTCCCACACAATGGGAGAACTGGACCTTGCTGCTCTGATTGTCAGCTTTTATTTAAAGCTCTTATAGCTCTCATCGAAATGTATGTTGTCTGGTTTTGCTCCAGGTCGTGAAGCCGCCAGAAACAGTAACATTCTGAATGGGATGTCCTTTTTTCACAATTTGAACGTATCTATGTACTATGTGTATAGACTATTAACATGAACACATTCACAAAAGTAGTAAACGCACTAGCTGGATAAACTGGACACTTACAATTAAAGAGGCCCGTGTTTGTGCTGAGCTGCTCTACAAGACAAAATGCCCATGTCTGACTGCTTGGCTGTGCCTGTCACAAGCCTTCCTGACGAGCAGGAAGAGTGGGACACCTGCCAGGCTGCGATCTGCTGTACCACACCTGAGGTAGCTAAGTCCAGAGAGGGGATGAGGTTAATAGCTCCTAGAGCCAACGAGCTGGCACAGAGCTCAACAACAGCCAATGAGCTGGCACGGAGCTCGACAATAGCCAATGAGCTGGCACGGAGCTCGACAGGAGCCTGATGAGGTGGCGCGGAACTTCCCCTTACAGACTAGAGCGCACACCTGTCTTTCCTGGTTGGTTGTAGACTCCTCTGTGAGCGGCCAATCAACCGGGTTGTAGTGTTCTGGGGCGGGTCATTAAGCACGAATGAGGAGGCCCGTGGGCACGGCCAGCCGTCAACACAGTCGGATTACACTGGGATGATGTGGTCATGATGGACTGAAGTAAAACTATGTTTGGATCCAAAATGTGTCACTTCCCACAGCTGTGTTCTTTACAGCCGTACTGTGCATTTGAAATGCTAATAAGTGACAACAAGTTATCCTCTTAAGTAAAGACAGTACATGACTCAAAATCGTAGAGGCAGCTGTGAGTCTATTGAAATAAAGGCCCCCCCCACCCGCCTAGAACACATCTGTCCCTCAGACACCCCTATGCTTCTGTGTTAGCTGTGCGGAAACACCTTACACAGGTGTGTCACCAGCTCAGAACACAGCAGGCCCCCTTTCACACCCTGCCTGCCTTTGAGGATGAGTACAGATGAAACAGTCTCTTAGCCCTGTTCTCTAGATACCATCTAGATAGCATCAGCCGGTTTAGCCTTTTAACAGTATCCTTTGCTGCAGATATGGAGGCACGAAGGAAATTGTTTATAGTTTTGGTTGAAACCAGACCGGTAATCTGGGCTGTAGAAAGCTAAGGCAAGGCTGTCATTGCATTTCCTAGATTTACGTGTTTCCACAGTACAAATTCACAGAGCAAGGAAGGATCAGGAAAATGCACCATAACCAATGCAAAAGCTGAGTCTTTTAACCTCACAAAGAGGACAGATCATTTAACCTATTATAACAGATAGGGTGTGTCACCGAAATGTGTGTTGTACTAGGCTCATTTATTATTCAATATCTGACCTTTATGTCACAAGATGGTGGACTCTCCCTGTGTGAGTGGTATAGATTAGTAATGTGACCTCTAACACTCCAGGGACGAATATTCGCAGAGATAAAAAATGAGCCGAGTGATAAGAAATGAATGTCAGTGGAGCGGAAAAATTAACTCATACATGTTTTAATGTCATACATTTAGGGTGATGGGTTTCCTGACACAGATCTTTGCGGGTGTGAAATCAAATCCCCAAATCTCTTCCCCCGGCTCTCTGAATACACACGCACGCACGCGCACACGCACACACACACACACGTGCGCACGCGAACAAACACGCACAGACACGCACACATGCAAAAAAGCCCTCACAGATTTATCACCCAAGCCCTGCTCCCGTCGGCATCACAGTGGCTGATTTTCTCATTTCATAGGCCACCGGGGTAGAACAGGCATGTGCTTGTTCAAATCCACCCAGCAAGACGGACCGGTCTCAGCACACAACTTTCTCTTTAGCAGCTTAACAGATGCCAAGCAGGAGGGTAGGGAGGAGGACGGGGGGGGACGGGGGGGGGACGGGGGTAAATGGGAGGGGGGGTGGGGGTTGGGGGGAGCAGCCATTCAGAGCCCATAACACACGTTTCACCCATCATACCCACAGACACAGTGACAAGGAAGAGACAGGAGGAGAGAGAGAGAGAGAGAGAGAGAAAGAGAGGGAGAAAGATAGAGGGGAGGGTGTGTTTCTGGTGCGCCAGATCTAAGAACCATGACTGAGGCGAACCACTGTGGTTTCATTTATCATTCCGTGCCACTGGGTTTAAATGACACCACGCCGTTGCCGGCACTTTCTCCCCGGCCTTCCCTGTGTAGCAAGCGGCGCACAGCTTCTCTCCAAATACAGAGATCATGTTTGTATTGTTTGACACAGAGGCCTGATGGAGTGGTTATTCTGCTCCTGCCGACACTGCCCCCCCCCCCCGCCACAGCTTGCGCTATGAAAACAGCCCGTCAGGACTGCAGACAGGGCCGGCTGTTGGGATGGAGAGCGGGAAGCCACATGAAAGGGATCTGGCGGACGACCCACGCAGGAGGACGCATTGTAGCTAAACAACAGTCGCGAGGGGAGGGGGGATTTTGTCGGCATGCTCGTCTGTGTTCGCGAGTGTGCGTTTGATCGCACGCGCTGGCGAGTGTGTTTGCCCGTCCCACAGACTGAGGAACATCGATGATTTTGAACGCAGCGCTGGACAACCACATTTAATTGGATGCTTTTTAATTAACCAGGCTTACTGATGTAATGGTTTGCCCATGGTTCGCTTGAAGAGGTACGCCTCTGACAATACGCAGTGCCTCGTTAGGGTTAGGCTAATGTTAGGGTTAGGCTAATGTTAGGGTTAGGCTAATGTTAGGTTTAGGCTAATGTTAGGGTTAGGCTAAAGTTAGGGTTATGCTAATGTTAGGGTTAGGTTAAAGTTAGGGTTAGGCTAAAGTTAGGGTTAGGCTAATGTTAGGGTTAGGCTAATGTTAGGGTTAGGTTAATGTTGGGGTGGGCTAATGTTAGGGTTAGGCTAATGTTAGGGCTAGGCTAATTTAAGGGTTGAGCTAATGTTAAGCATGCTGCTTTCAGAAACATACATTAAGAAACATACATTAAACATACATTTACCTAAACAAAGTAATGGGAGATGCTTATAATGAATACCAAGCATGAAATAAAATTCAGTCTGTGTACCAAATGGCCCGACAACCCTGTCTAATAAATAACCTGTGGAAAATGACGACAATAAGGCCCCTATCCTTTCCCAAAGCTAAAAGTTTAAGGCGATAAAGTTCATGTTAAAAGTTGAAGTCAGCAGGCCAGATGAGAAGACACCATTACACCGTTTTTTTTCTACTTCAACCTTGGTGGTTTTCGTGAAGATGAGAGAGAACAGGAGAGAGAGAAGAGAGAGACAGATAGAAGAGCAAGGAGAGGAGAGATAAAGGAAGAAGAGAGAGAAGAGAGAGGTTTGAGAAAGAAGCGAAGGAAGAGCCAGAGAAGACGGGAAAATGCCTTTGAAGCTGCTCCAGATGGATTTGCAGTGAATAAATAAAGAGGAGCCAAGAAAATATACACAAGGCCGGGCAAAGCCAGGACATTGGCTGGGGGGCCGGCCCATAGGAAGGGCCCTCTGTTCGGCATGAGTTCACCTGCCCCCCACTGGCCCCCCAGCCTCACGGTGCCACACTGGGGCCTGCCGGGAGACGGGATGCGGGGGCTGTTATTGTAACATGGCTAACACATGGCCTGACTCCCCAGCCATTTATTTAACACAGGGACTCCAACTGGTTCCCATATGCCACCACCCAGACCAGGGGGATGCAGGACGGAGCGAGGCTTCTCTTCGGGGGAAGGAATAAGTCATCCTTAGGAACGTTCCACACTCAACAGGCCATCGAAAAGGCACAGAACACAGCTTCCATCTGTGTTTTACCCAGAAGGCCGTTGCGCTTGGCGGTTCGGGTCACGTTCGTCCAACAAACTCTCAGCTCAAAGCAAGCAGGCTGTTTTTGTGTCCTACGCCGTCCTCCTTCTGCGCTGACGCACTAATAGTGTCCGTGCTTCCACGCAGACTCTGGGTCGAACATCTCTGGACGTCTGGGCTGCACACACTGTCGTATTGTATTTGGCAACCTTGTTCCCACAAACGGATCACAATGCATCCCTCCGGACATCTCCATGTTTGCCTTCGGAGCAGCTGTCATGGAAATGGCCCTGTAAGCTCTACCTAATTAGTGAACGCGGTCGGCGTCTAAACGCGCGCACCTCCTTTCTAGCCCGTGACCGAGCCAGCGCGGCATTGCCGAGCCAATCCTCCGGTGGGCAAACAACCTCCTCCGCTCCTCTCCTCCATTTAGGAAGAGGCTAGGGGTTAAAGGGGGGAGGGGAGAGGGGTAAAACACGGTGCAGCCCCCCCCCATCACCCCCATTTCCCTGGGTCAGGCCTATACTCCCTCCAGCCAATATATCAGCTCCCCCCATGTCCCCGTGGCAACCAGGCCGGACCCCACACATAACACTCCTCGCCCCCAAGCACCCCCCACCCCAACCCGTCCTAACCCCCCTTTGGGCCGGCCCTCACCACCACCTGGCCTCTCTGCCTCTCTAAAAGAGCGGCTCATCGCTCAGCTAGCAGTCTATTGTTCGGCTCATGAAGTGACTGTTGGCCAATTAGCAAGTTAACAAGTTAAAAGGTGGACTCTGTCAAATGCAGAGCCTTTTCACCCCAGGGTCGCCAGCGGGGGATCCCCAGGCAGACCGCATCACAGAGGAAAGGGACCGGTTAAAATGGCCGCCGCTTGCTGAGGATAGACGTTCTGAGGCCTAGAATGATGACTATGATGTCTGGTAGTGTCCCCCTGTTTTTGGCTGGTACTATACCCTCTAAAGGCGGCATTACAACCCAGAGCTCCGAGTGTGTTTTATGGCTGCTTAGAATCCAGCAAATAATTACAGTGGTGAGACGTTTTGCTATTCTGGGTTGTTTTACAAGGTTTGGGTTAGACTCATCTGTAACCAAATCCGCTGTCGTAAGTAAATCCAAGTAAAAATCTGTCTCTCAGCAGTTCAGCTTACCTGTGGTCTCCAGGGGGATGCTCCCAGCCCAGAAATACACATCTTTCTCCATTACCTCAATGAAGTTGAGCGCTTCATTTCATAACAAAGCAGGACCATATTTTCCCTTTAAACTGTGGCCATTTGCATTGTGCATGGGGGGGGTGAATCATGACACATTCTATTGGCTACACATCCTTTCAATGTCAGCTCCCTAAGCCACTTGGCCTCCACTCCCCCACCTCCTCAGAAAGACAAAGCCCCCAATTTGTCACGTCATGTCCAGCTGTTGACTGGGGGGGACCTCCCCTAGCCCGGAAAAAGAGCCGCGAGCTGGGGGAGCCAAATGGTTTCTTCCCCTTGCCTTTCTGTGGGAATGTTTGCCCAAGGAGACAATACAGCCACTCCGTAGAGAGGGGGGGGGTCTCCCAGGAGGGTATCTATACATCCCCCTTACCCCTCCCCAGGAATGGAACCCTATTTGGAGCTGTCCACCTTGAAAAGAAGCACTATTGAGCTGATGGAGGCTGGCAGAATAGCATCATTAAGCTCCAATAACCACAGTGTGGCTGGACAGTGACAGGGCAGGGTGGACCCTCTCGTCCACCGTCCCGGCTCACACACACTGTGACCTTAGTACCCCCTGCCTGGTCACTTTCCCTCTCCTGCCGTGGGAGGGGCGAGGCATTGCGGGAACAGACAAAGGAATGAGACAGTGTCTTATAATGGCCAGGAGTGGATTGCTAAAACAGCTAATGAAAGAGTTATAAACCCCCTCCCGCCAGTCGGACACCCTCTCCCCACATATCTGAGGGATACATTTAGACACGTCACTCATCCGTAATTAGGTAGGGGAAAAATTGTCCTAGTCTGACCCTTTTTGACCAGAAGGCACCTGCAACCAATTTATACACATGACTAATTGTTATTCATGTGACATTTGGTTTGACCTCTCGGGCCTTGTCGCGAAACCTTTCAATCCAAATTCTATACACCGCCGTCAAATATTCACAGTCTCCCTCCCCGAAATGTCTAAGGAAGATATCCCCCTTTTTTTTTTCTCCACGCGTTTAATCGTCAACCCGGGCGTCGTGTCGAGAGGTTCAAACCAACAGCTATAATCAGGCCATCGGCGGCACTCAGGGCCCTGGGATTCTGATCCGTTTGATATGTGGAGCAGCTCTTTTCTCCTGTCCTTTCAGGCAGAGGAAGGTACAGCAGGTGTCCCCTGTTTTCCCTTTTAATGCGCTCCACAATTACAGCTGTCACAGCAGCGGGCGGAGAGAGGGCCCACGCCAGTGGAGGTGGAGGCGGGGGGGAGGTTTCATTATCTCCCCAACACCACCTCTTTACCCCAACACTGCCTCACCCCCTTCCCTTTTCACCGGGTGAAATACTGGAAGCAGGAAGGGTGCAAACCCCCTCATAAATACCAGCTCCATGAGTCTGCGCCACCAGAAAAGGGGTAGGACCGTATGGGGAAGGGGGGGTATCGGTTAGGGAGGGATGGTAAGATTGTAAGGAGGGGGATCGGGGGGGCGGAGGGGGCGTTATTCCAGTATGCAATAATATTTGCTTTGCGGAACGAGCCCCCTGTTGAGGGTTTGGACCGTTGGAGCATCAGTAGTACTGCTGTCACCCAGGAGGTAGATGACGGGGGGGAGAGACGTGAGGCACACCACAAATTGAAGAAATTAAGCTGAAAAACGGAAAGATGATGAAGGGCTAAGAGGAGGGGTTAGAGGAGGAGGAGAAAGGAGAGCGGAGGAGGTGAATATGACGGAAGAGACCGTCAACCTCGCCACCAGACGGCAGATTTTCAGATATTCTCTTTGGTTGATTCAAGATTTGCTGCATTTTCCCTATTTATTCCAGGGGATCTTCCAACAATCTTTATTTTCTGGAAAACCCCCAAATTCTCTGCAAGGTGCCGGAAACCAAACACGCCCAACATCATGACACACTCAATTGAGACGGGGCTGACTAGCAATGCCATGAATCCCCAGTGAATTTTACTACAGTGATTTACTGGCTTCCTGCTTGCCTGAGTGATCACAGTTTTCAGTAAACCGAACCAACGAGACAGATTGTAACTGGCCTGGATGAAGGGCCGCTGCCGAGGCCTTTTATTGCATTGTGGAGGGAGGAAAAGAGGCTGTGCACAGGCATATCTTACGGGACAACTCCTGCGCGTCAGGTGGACAATAGCTCTCTAGCCCTGGGGTGGCTCTGGATGGGACGGCACCAGTTAACCCCACACCGAGGCGTAGGGAATCAATGGCACATTTATGAGCCTTGCTCGGCAGTCTGAGCTGGGTAAATGTGGCCCTCCCGTGCTCAACGGGCTCCAGCTCGAGTGCTTGGCCAAGGGGCGACCAGCCCCCGGACTACGCCGCCACGGACCCCGAGAAGGAGCTTTGAGGATCTGCAGGCCTTGTCCGGGTTGGAACCGAGCCAGCATCCATGGCCTGGTCGAGGCAGGGTGAGAGCCGATCCGCCTCCCCGTCTCCCCCTCCCAGGCCTCAGTCCCCTTAGCCCCGGCACATCCCCATCCCATCAATATGCCTATAATCTCCACAGCCAATATGCCATGCCTGACTATCCCCGGCTCTGCTCCAGGACAAAGGGGTGAGGGCTGTGAGGGGGTTATAGATCCCCGGTTCGCTCTGTTCTCCTTAAATCACAGCCAGAGCCGGCCTGCGTTTGGCAGGGGATTCAATTGGCCGCCACTCTTTAAGGCTGGGATGTCAGAGGACAGTGCTCGCGATAATGGCTCCAATTTTCCTCACAGCCTGTCGGGATTCATTTACAGGCCTGGTGATGCGATGCTCTCTCACACTCTCTCTCTCTCTCTCTCTCTGTGTTTGTGTGTGAGGTTCTCCAGACTCTCCCTGAGCTAGCGAGGGAGGTGGACATTTACCCTCGGCAACCTAGCAAAATGCCCCTATCTATTTGTCTCACGCATCAGGACCAAACAGCATTTTGTCTGTTGTAATTTACCATTCATGTTACGATCAATCACAACGCTCCACAAAATCAGCTTGGCACGTATCACACCACACAGACAAAATCTATCAGAGTAAACATGCTACACTTACAGGAGCATGTGAATTTCATCAATACTATATACGAATCCACCACCCAAACCAGAAATGTAAAAACAATGTTCTTTTTAATTGTTTATTTCTGTCCAGCAGTGACACATATTACCTCTGTCCCTGTGCAGCATCAGATAAGTTGCAGAAGCCAGGATGGGCATGCAGGCCTGGGACACTATAAAATCCCAGCTCGTGTCACTCTACGAAGTCCCCCCCACCCACTCAGGCATCCGATAGGCCACGGGTCACGACTGACAGGTGGGACGTCCAATAACACGCTTCCGTGCGGTCTCTGGCACCATCTGACCGAGGTGGGGAGGGGTCTCGGTGCTCAGTGCGCTCCCCCCCCCTAGGCCCGGAGGAGTCGTAATCAGACCCTTGTAATACACTCGTACTTGTGTGGTCCCCTGGGCTCATTTGCATACTAATTACTGATTGCAAATGAGAGGCTGGCTGATTGTGTTCCGTCTGTTCTGTGTTGCAGCTCTCAGATCCCCATGATCCTGCTAAGGAGCTTATCCTCTACCACACCACATCCAACTGACTCCCTCTCTCTTCCCCTTTCTCTCCCCCATGTCCCTCTCCCTCTCACTCTCTGTCTCTCTCTCTCTCTCTCCCTCTCTTGATATACATCTCCTCATTAGTATTATAATAAAGGACATGAAAGACACATAAAACATTATATACTGCCAAAGTGTTGTTTTCACACCAATTAACACTGGGTCTGATTTATCACCAGGGTGGATTGAGAATCTCTCAGGAACTTGACGATTCCTCGCACGCGCACATTACACACACACACAGACAGAGAGTTGGGAATGAGGGGTGACGCTAGTAGTTGTGACAAGAGGGTCGGTGTGTGTGTGTGTGTGGGGGGGGGGGGGGGGGGGGTAAGTAGGGGGGACTATACTAGAACTTCCCCTCAAGGGGCTGCTTCGAGAGGGACTTGAGAGCAGCTAGCAAATCATCATGTTATTCTGCTCAGCTGGCCGGTGTAACAAGGCAAAGTGTGTTTTATAGGTATACACTGTTACTGGTGTTGGGATCATGTAATTGTGTGATTTCAGGACGAGATAGAAAGTCGTTTTGCTCTAGGAAAGGTTTTGGCGCCTTCAGTCTAATCTCACTCCCTTTTCCCCCACTTTCACGCTCTCTTCATGTCTGTCTCTCCCTCTCTCCTCCCCAGTCTCTCTCTCCTCCCCAGTCCCTCTCTCCTCCCCAGTCCCTCTCTCCTCCCCAGTCCCTCTCTCCTCCCCAGTTCCTCTCTCCTCCCCAGTCCCTGTCTCCTCCCCAGTCCCTCTCTCTCTCCTCCCCAGTTCCTCTCTCCTCCAGAGTCCCTCTCTCTCTCCTCCCCAGTCCCTCTCTCCTCCCCAGTCCCTCTCTCCTCCCCAGTCCCTCCCTCCTCCCTCCTCCCCAGTCCCTGTCTCCCTCTCTACTAAGGCCCATTTTATAGATCTCTTTCATCCATGTGATGATTTGATAGCAAATTAACCGTAACTCTCTAATGAATGGTTTGATATGAATGTGGACAGCACCCACACTGTTTTCGCAACTCCATACTGGTTATACAGCTACAAAACAACACTGGTTAAACAGCTACACCATTACACACTGCTTGTAAAGCTAAATGACTACACTGGTTTAATCGGTTTGGTTCAGTGAGATTCTTAAAGTCAGCCCATTGATCGGCAGTTATAAATCACAAGTCAGCCGATCGCCACGACACATGTATATGACAGCATCTTCTGTGTCAGACGTACAACTTTACTGCGGAGCTGGTTTTGTATGGTCGAGATGTAAATCCTGGCATGAACAAGTGGCGAAAGATGAGACACGAGAGCGGGCAATAGGAGTGAGATCCATCCCACTCAGAGGCCTCTCAGACTGGACTAAGTGGCTGTCGCTCCTCCCCTGCTCTGGGTAAGAGGTCTGGAAGTCTGGAGGAAACTCCAGCTGTCTCGCTCCTTTACCTATTCACACCCCAGTAATGGGTTATGTCCTCGGGCGTCTTTAACCAGAGAGAATCAATCACAGCCCCACGACCATTTCCAGCTAGCCTCCGTCACTGCTATAGCAGTCTCACTCTGTCTTGTACCGGCCGTGGAAAGCAGGCGATTAAACCACATTTAATCCTGTGTCTTTGCCCGTGCCTTACCTCAGCACCGATCGGTCCACAGCCCGCGGAGCCGGTAGCTGCTGTGACCCGGCTTTATTGTGTACTGAGTGATCATGGCAACGCGGTGGCGGCCAGTGCGGCGTGCTTCCTGGGATGGCCAGAGTCAATTACAAATCCCGGGCGTGGGAAAAGACAGCAGTGCAGACGATTCGACTCATTCGCCAGAGCGCGAGGGGGGGTCCTGGTAATGGAGGACCGAGAGAGTTGATGGGGTGGTTGAGAAGGGAGTTTATGTTGAACACAATCAGGAAAGTCTCCGAGGCGAGATGCACCGATAGGTACTCCGTGTTTACAGCTGGATAGCGGAACAAAAACGAGATGCGATAACGTTGCTGAGAAATAACCCTGACGTCTCACATTTTGCTGCTTGTACGGATGCAGCGTCGTAATTTGACACGATTTCTCACAGCGGGGAAAATAATATTGAAGCTTCAGGAATGTGTGAATCTACGCAGGAACACGTACGCAACAGGTTTATCAAATAAAAATAAATGACTTTGTTGTGCTTATGGCAAGTCATAGACATACTGTATTTCATTTTAAACGGCTTGATTTGCCTAAAGATTAAATCCCATTTGTCCAGGGGGGGATTGTAGCTCTGTGTAGTGAATCCCCCTCCCCCGGTAGAAAGGGATGTGTTCTTAGCCAATTTATCTGCAAAAATAAGGACAACATTTAAATGAATACAAAAAATTATGTGGTATTAAAAAGTGAATAGAAAAAAATACTGTTTGATTAAAAAGAAAAAGGCGACTTCAAACAATACGGCTATCACTATAAAAAGATAGAGAAGCGTTATCGGGGGATTGTGTCTGGTTCTGAATGCAGAGACAATCATACCACTCAATTTTGTCGGCGCAACACTGTAGCTAGCAGATCCCCCCGCTCACCCGTTTAGCGGGCTTCTGTATGACTGTCATCATATCAGGTCTAATTTTCCCCTCCATTCAGCATAGTGCAACACAAGGTTACCAAAGCCCTTTATCAGGGAGCACTCCTCTCTCTCTCCCCCCTCTCCCTCCATGTCAAATGGGTGGGGGTTGGATGCCTTAACACAGTACTCAGTGGGTGCTGCTGTATCTATCTCACAGGCCACGGTGTGAGAGCTCGCTGTCTCTGGCACTGGCACAAATGGCACCCCGTTTCCTATTTAGTGTACTCCGTCCCACCCGGGTTCCACCGCACCTGGTCCGAGGTAGTGCACTAAATAGGTAAAGGTTGCCATTTGATATCTGGCCTCTGTAATAGAGTCCATTCGACTGGCATGAAGCCCCCGGGACCAGGACTGTCCGTCTGAACGCTCCATACATTACAGGCCGCTAATGACACTGTGAAATCGCACCCTTTACACTGATATCGGCACAGGTGTAGTATAATGGGATTACCGCAATTATATAAAATATTGAACACCCTTGATGCAAATAACGAAGGGCCTTGTAGTCCTGCTCTGTGTGTTTTTGTTAGTGTGTGTGTGTGTGTGTGGGCGAGAAAGTGCGTGTGCGCCCGTGGGTCTGTGTCAACGCGTGCGCGTGTGTGTAAAGTAAGAGGGGAAAGTGCCGGAATGAAACAGCGTGAAAGGAAATCAATTGTGGCTGAGTTAAAGACAGCAGTCATAATACGCCGGGCGATGAAAGGTTACCGGGAGAAAGGAGAGCCAGCGGGAGGCGGGTAAGATGGCCGTCTGTGGGCCCGGAAAGGCCATTGATGATCATCTGCCGTTATCTATCCTGTTTAGAAAGGTGAAGAGATTTGCACTTTACAAATGAGCAAGCACAGCTGTGGCATAGCTAGGGAGCAGCCGTGGTAACAGGACCTGGGATTCAGACGGGGGTGGGGGGGGGGGTGTTGACCTCTCCGCGCATGCCCGGGAGAGATCGCGGTTTCCCATCCTTGTCTTTTCCATTTAGGAGATTCCTTCTTTTATCTGCCTTGGTTTTGGTAATAACGCAGCAGCTCAAAATGGGCAAATTCCACTTTCCTTGCTTGTGAAAGTGGAAGCCTGTCTCCTGTGGAATCTGTGAGGAGGGGGTCACGATGCGCCCGGCTACAGTTCTCCAGACACGAGGGATGAGAGGCTTCCTACAACCCCCCCCCCCCCCCCCCCCCCCCCCCCCCCCCCCCCCCCCCCCCCCCCCCCCCCCCCCACCCCCACCCCCCCCCTCCCCCCCCCC
>JACXGK010006189.1:0-29758 GCA_016801125.1 Novumbra hubbsi
GAATGACCGGCTCAACTTGGGATAGTCCTGACGGACAGACACACAGACTGTAGAATGACCGGCTCAACTTGGGATAGTCCTGACGGACAGACACACAGACTGTAGAATGACCGGCTCAACTTGGGATAGTCCTGACGGACAGACACACAGACTGTAGAATGACCGGCTCAACTTGGGATAGTCCTGACGGACAGACACAGAGCCACACATTCACAGTGGGAGGCAGGCTGCTTGTGTACCAGTAAGTCGCTGTGGGGGATGGACAACAGCAGCTTGATGAAGGTTTGCAGAGCGTTGTCCAGGGCGTCGTCCCCGTACAGCCGGAACACGCCGAAGTTGACGTAGTTCCCGGAGAGCACAGCCTTCAGCATGGAGAAGCACACGCTGACGCCCTTCAGCTTGACGCTGTACACCTGGTCCTTGGGCACCTCCCCGATGGTCAGGATGCGGTTACCTGGAGGAGGGCACAGAGGAGCCAGGGGGTCAGCTGCTGGGCCCGTCCACCAATCCCGGGGCCTGGTGAAAGGGGGGGGCGTACCGTAGGTGGTGATCATCTTGCTGGTTTCTCTGAACAGAAGGATCCCGTTGGGCGACGATACGTCAAACTGTAACCTCTGTGACCTGGGAGCACAAGCAGGTGGGCCTTCTGAACATCTACGCGGCATATAATATTATGTATTGAATTGTTCCACTGAGGGGATCATTCGGTGTTCACCGTTTCATGACTAGAGGCGAGTGACGTTTGGGATACCTGTTGTGCACAAGCTCGGCCATAAGCTTTAGGACAGGAGTGGTGCATGCTGGGACGTGGTACCAGAGTTCTATGGCTCTCTGCAGGATGGGCATGTAGGCGGGATAGCTGGAAGAGGGGTTAAGGAAAACACTTGTCGACCAATGGCTCTCCGCTTTAAGTGTAAGACAGGACTTTGGTCCACTCACAGCTCTGCCGCGTTCATTGATGGACAGCGATATCATGCACAATGCATGCTTCCCCCCTATCAATGAGACATCTGAACCTCCTGAACCGTCAGGGTGTTTAGGGGTCCCCCCTATCAATGAGACATCTGAACCTCCTGAACCGTCAGGGTGTTTAGGGGTCAGGGAAGGATACATCCAGTCAAAGAGCATCATGAAGCTGGTCTTGGCGTTGAAGGCAAAGGCGATTCCTCGAAGGTCCCTGACCAGCCCCACCAACGTCCTCTTGGCCTCCTGCTCGTTGAACGTGTTGGTGCTGAACATCTGAGCCACGGCTTCAAACGCCGCCGTCAGGGGCAACATGAACTGTTCAAACTGGTCCTCATCCTCACCTACAGCACACACACACACACACACAAAAGCTTGCGATTATCCATCTGAGGGTTAGTTATCCAACTCTTTCCACGGTGGTAAAGCGTAGGTTTCCTACCCAGGTCCACCATCAGCAGGCGTCCCAGTGCAGTGTAGAACGTGGTGCGACACCTCATGTCGCTGAGGTTTGATTGGTTGTTCACGCCCAGGAAGGAGAAGTGCTCGCTCTGGCGTCAAAGAGAGGAAGGATTTGTGGGAGGAGCAGGGGCTTGAGAAACGTCAAATGAGTGTCACCGTGGCAAAAACGAAACACCGTACTTACTGTGTGGTTGTTTAGCATGAATTGAACAGCGCTGAGTTTCACCAACTTCCTCACACTGCTGTACGTACACACGCAACTATCAAGGAGACAACCCTGGAGCTGGACAACAACATCACATACACCCCACACCCATCTCTCACACAGATTTAACCCTCGCCCTAACCTTCACTTCAATAACCCAACAAAAACGTAACAAGAACAAACCCAGAATGCCTAAAATGATGCTAATTCTAATTGTATTTTGCATGGGTGGACAGTCTGAAAGATCCTTACTTTCCCATAAAGTCCTCACTTGAATAATGTAAAACCAGCCCTTTCAACAGACGGACAGACAGACACACACACAAAAGGATATCCTATGGAGAGGTCGTTGAGTAACTGAAGTGTCTTGGATGTGATTGGTTCACACTGGCCCCAATACTTTAGATTGGTGATGCTGCAATCACAAAGCGTATTCATTAAGTTGAGTTATTCCTTCTCATCACCAGTAATAATAAAAAAAAAAAAACACGGTAGGTGTAAATACTCACATTTTCCCAATGAAGACACTGAGTACCATAGTCTCATCATTCAGCCCCAGAACTTCTGACAGCCGTCGGTACAGCTAGGACACACACACACACACAATTACTCATTTGAAGACTCATTGTAGAGAGAGAAGTTCCACTAGGACACCTATGACAACCGCTAACCGCTGCCAGCAGAGTGACACCAGACAAAATACAAGGTTGAACACTGAGACACACACAGTGCCCCCTCAACTCTGCCTAACACGACCGTTCGTTCAACCCCTGAGATCAGCGCTACACTAGGGTGTTGTTGGGTCGTGTGGAGTCAAGAGTGTGGAAGCGTTGAGTTAAGAATGGGCGGGCTGGGTTTAGGGTAGTGGTGTGGAATGTCACATTTTCATATACATAAAAATAAATAAATGAATGCTTGGACCCTTGACACATCTAGCCAGCTAATTCCTTTGCCGAACAGAATACCAGCTTTTTTGTTACGCTTAGCCGCCAGTTTGTGATATTTTTAGAACATTATTTGAGGAGTTGCTGAGAGGAACAGGAGACCCAGGAAGCAGAGCTGAGGATACCAAACGGTAGTGAGGAGAATTGGCTACGATTTAGAACCATTTTGTGTGGTGAGCCATCATGATATTCTGAAGGGTTTTTCCTTTCCTCTTGAAACACTCGTCTATAGAAGTTATTATTATGACGGCTTTAATCATTATGATTCCCCTCAAAATGACTGCCTGCTATTGTTATCCAATCATTGCCATGGGAATATGGAACGCCAATTCAAACGACGCCAACTAATGGGAATCAAGAATTGAGTTGATTCAAATTACAGCCCAGATTGATTTGGTACCCTTGTTACATTTGCAATGGCCACCAACCCAAGCCATCATGCACCTGGATGGGGACACCGGTTCTATTTCATCTATTTCTTTAGTCATGAACAATGTGTGGTTCAGGACCAAACAACACTACGCAGTGATTTGCTGAATCAACTCAGGTTTGTCCAATCAGACCACTGCACGAGCCAAATCAATAAATCATTTAAATGAACATTGCATGTGGCTATAATAGCATCCCACCACAACTTAGCTATTTGATCATTAGATATTTACTGGGTCAGAGGTTCCAAACCTGTTCTATTCATTCTATTTGTATGGGTGTGCATCTCCTGTTGGTCTAGAAGACCCCTATGATCTATCTCGACCACCATGAAAACCACTTCCATGCTTGACGTGGTAGGAAATTGCTTCCTATGGCTGATTTGGTCGGTCTGGATAAGAGCATCTGTTACGTAAATGTTGTGTGGAACCTTAGCTAGGCATGCTCCCACTTCCAGGGTCCCCATTGGCAGTAACACCAGGGAAGGGGAGGAGGACTACTACTGGGAGACCAGACAGACAAACGGGGGAGGGGCTGCTCTCTCTACGGTCTCCACTTATCTGGGCCGGTCACACTGGGCAGCCTCTGCTCAGCACAAAGAGAACACAGTCGGTCAACCCGGGTCTTCAAAAAGGCTGGGTCATCAGTTACACACCCAGAAACTAGAGGGTTCAGGGGAAAACTGCTGCTAGTTCGAATGGAACGGACACTAGTGACAAGCTTGGAGACGGGGACAGAGTTATTTAGACGTAGGATCAATGGTATGGCCTAATAAAGTCTTAGACCCACAGTACTGTCGGACATTCAACCACATTCCAGGCCAGTTGCGCGGGTGTGCATGCATTTGAGAGAGCGATGGAGCGAGCTGGAAAAGTATTCACCTTGGAGGACTTTTGCACCTGGTCTCCAATGTATATTTTCCTGAACTGCTCGAAGAAGCTGAGCATGGCCAACTCCAACCGCTCGTTACCCGCCTGGGCCAGCCGCGAGTCTGTTAGGTTCATCAACTGGAGCACACTGAAGAACACACGCCAAAACTCCATTATCTGCTGCAAAGCCGTGAGGTATAAAGCAAATGAGGTGGCAGTTCTGGTCAGAGGGAGGTCAGTGGTGTTGACGTACCGACATACTAGTTCTCCGTCCATGGCGTCCTGTTCATCTGTGGAGGCGAAGGACACTCTTCCTCCAATGACTGCGCCAATTATATACACCAACCATGTTAACCTCCCTGTAGAGAAACACAATGAGGACTATCCACGCTAACCATAGAAACCTCCCTGGTAATAGAAACACAATGAGGACTATCCACGCTAACCATAGAAACCTCCCTGGTAATAGAAACACAATGAGGACTATCCACGCTAACCATAGAAACCTCCCTGGTAATAGAAACACAATGAGGACTATCCACGCTAACCATAGAAACCTCCCTGGTAATAGAAACACAATGAGGACTATCCACACCAACCATGTTAACCTCCCTGTAGAGAAACACAATGAGGACTATCCACACCAACCATAGAAACCTCCCTGTAGAGAAACACAATGAGGACTATCCACACCAACCACGTTAACCTCCCTGTAGAGAAACACAATGAGGACTATCCACGCTAACCATGTTAACCTCCCTGGTAATAGAAACACAATGAGGACTATCCACGCTAACCATAGAAACCTCCCTGGTAATAGAAACACAATGAGGACTATCCACACCAACCATGTTAACCTCCCTGTAGAGAAACACAATGAGGACTATCCACGCTAACCATAGAAACACAATGAGGACTATCCACGCCAGCCATAGAAACACAATGAGGACTATCCACACCAACCATAGAAACCTGTCTGGTAATAGAAACATAACGAGGACTATCCACACCAACCATAGAAACCTGTCTGGTAATAGAAACACAGTTGATTTGTTGTGTTTTTTACATATTTGACTGACTGAGAAACACACACCCTCCTGGACAGTGATGTCGATGGTACTGGAATTGGTAGACTGCAGCAGTTCCTGGTAGGTTTGTGCTGATTGGTCAAAGAGCTGGACCAACAGGGCGCAGGTCTTCTCGTATTCACATCGACCAATGGTGGAGAGCTGGTCTAACTGTTGCTGGACTAACCCTGCGTCATCCAGAGGATCCTCCAGCCCATCCCTACAAAAACACACCACAAATATCTCAAACTGTCAGAAAAGGTTGATGCGCGTTCGTGTGTGTGTGTGTGTGTGTGGGCGCTCCAGGTTTTCATGGTCCCCAAAAACCAATAGCAAAGGGTCTTTGCCCTTCCCACTAGAAAAATGTGATGTTCAGCGCAGAGGTAAGGTTATTGGTACAATAATCCACAGGGATAGAATTAGGTGTAAGCATTACTACTTAGGTTCAGATTGTTGCTAGATCAACGGTGTCCTTAAGGTGACATCAGATTTCTGGTTATGCTTTCCCCACAACGATAGAAAGCCCAGCAGGCCTGTGTGTGGGGTTACCTGAGGATGATGCATACAGACTCGAGGCGTGAGGTGATGTAGGCCTTGGTGACTTCAGGAGTGTATGTCTCCAGCAGGTGAGGCTCTGTGGCTTTGACGTAAGGGACCGACGCGGCCAGGCGCTGCCAAAGGCTCAGCAGGTAATGGACAGAGTTGGGGGCAAACTCCCAGTGCTGGAACAGCCCGCCACGGAGAACACAGTACACAGCATTTACTAAGACCTTTGTTAGGACCATGTAACATGAGGTACAATTTATGGAGTTTGTGTCTATTCCAAGACAAGCAGACATTTACCTCCTGCTGAATGGGCAAGACTAAGAGAATAACCAGCTCCCCACACACACACACACACACACACACTACCTGTAGACTGGTGACAGTGAAGTTGGCTATAAGCCTGATGACTTCTGGGTAGTTCTCTACTTTGACCAGCTCTCCAAGCTGGTAGTTGCTCTTCAACCGTGCCAACAGGCGACAGAATTCATGGTAGTTGTTAGGATCAGAGAGACTCTGGAAAACACAGGAACAGCCAGGTTGGTCCAGGGATGGATTGGGCTGTCAGGCCAGTGTTGATGTTGTTTGTTTTGGTCCAGTGCAGCGGGCAGCTGATAGGGTGTACTACTTAGTATAACGAGTCAGCAAGGTAACACAAATGTGGCACATGTTACAGGTAGATGAGATTCTATGACAACGTATCCACTAAAACTAAATCACTGAGCAGTAATGTTACATTCCTTCCATTTAGAAAAGGTTTTTGTGTTAAGAGATATTTTTGTATTTCTTCCAGTGTTAAATATGTGAATATTAAAACACATATTTAACGTGTAGTAATGACAATTTGGATTTTAAAGGTGATCTGAACATGTTTGTAAGACTTTGGTTTTACAGTTTGGTGTTGTCTGAATGAATATGCAGTCAACCAACTAGCAGTAGGACACTAGCATTCACACCTGTCAGTTGGAGTTGCAATAAACAGAAAAATCATGTCTTCCCTTGCATTACTGATGCACCCAGATGACGCATTAAACTAACTGAAGCTCATTTTTAGATCCACCACCATACACATTTCTCCTCTGGACAACAACAAAAAATGATGTTCAGTAAAAGTAACCAAAACTCAGCCCTAACCAATTAGAAAAATCTTAGGGATATTCCGTGGTAAATTGTATGTTGCGAAAAATATAGCTTCATGGCCTGTTGTTGGTTCATTGGTTTTGTAGAACGCACATCCTTTTAACTTCAAGCATTTAATTTGGCAGACAAAGTAACATGACACAAAGCACCCAAAGCAAGTAGTGGTCTGAAGACGGTGGTCAAGTCCCAGTACCTGTGGGTTCTCTAGTATCCTCTTGACTCCATCCACCAGGTGAGAGAGGAACTTGGCTCGCTCCGCGTTGTTGAACAGAGATCTCCTCACGGACGCTATCTGGACCAGACATGATAACACCTACACACACAGACTTTGCATTAAATACCCAACCTGCACTGGAGACCAGGAAGAGGAGCTGCTAATTAAAACAAACCAATGAAGAGGTTGAATTATACAAAACTCTAGTCTGGGGGACCAAACTTAATTGCCACAGGGGACACACTAACAAAAAACGCATTCTTAAATTTGTCACCCCACATTAATCGTCATTGTATGACTGAAACTGTGACAGTCATGGCAATTTTGTCAGGTAGTTATCAACTTTTCCACTTATTCAGTAAATGTTTGCACATTTTATAATTACTGTCATTTTTATATTTTATTTTACCTCATACTACTTACTGTGTTTTTCTGTCATGCACCAAAGCAAATTTTTTGTATGTGTAAACATACTTGGTAATAAAGCCAATTCTGATATGGGCACGGTAATTGACCTTTAATTATCAAATACATTTGGCATCACCAGGCTTCCGTAACATTCCATGGGAAGTCTAGTAACAACCATGTGGCCGCTGAGCCAATCAAAACCCTCTTTCCATAGGGGATTGTACATCTGGGCGGGCTGTCGTCCCTGGTGCCGTGTGACGGCTGACCTTTTGCTGGAACTGTAAGCAGCCCTACACCTCCACATCTGTAAACTGCCCTCCTCAATCGATGAAGAACCCTGTTCTCTTTCAGCCACACGACAGATAGAATGCTTACAGCGTATAACATGACCAGTTCATACCGTATACAACAAACATACGGTTGACCCTCAAAATCCATTTACTGGCATTGGTTTGATTTGAAATGTGATAATGTATAAAAACACGTTACATGTGTTTTTAAAAAATGTTTTCCCCGGGCGTGTGCAAAATTCTGTAAGCAGCGGTTCAGGCTCATGTGATTAGAACCGGGCCCAATGTTCATGGGGACTCTGAGGTCTTAATGCTCCAAATTAATTAGCACCTTAGACAGGAAACAACATCAACGATTGCCTGGCCTGTGGAAAGTGAAAACACGTCAGGCAAGCCGTGCGTAACCACAGCGCTTCTGTGCTTGTTTTAGTTTAACCCTCGAAGACCGCATGCAGAAAAACTGTGTCATTTGTATTCAAGCATTGCTGATTCACCTCCCCTGCCAGTGACAAGTCACACGTCTTCTGTAGCCTACAGCCAAAGTGCTTCTGATGATGCGTTCACACACACAGCAGAGAGGAGCAAGGTGCCCATCAACCCACTCGTAAGGGAGAGTAAACCAGGGGAGGGAGCATTAAGGGGGGTAACTCCATCTGGCCGGCCATGGGTACATTGTTTTGAGGGGAAGTAATAAAATAACAGTCCATTCTTATACATCTGATATTTAATGATTTAGACATTAATAATGGACCTAATGTATAATTCATTTTATAATTGTAGCCCTTTTATGGCCTGCGAGTCTATTACGATAAACAAATGACAAAACAAATGTGACCCTCGATTTAATTTAAAAATCCAGATGTGGCCCCCAGGCCAAAAGGTTTGTCCTCCCCAGGTCCAAACCCTCCAAAGAAAAAACATCTGACTGGCAATTGGCTGGCTATTGTTCAGTGGGTTCCGCGTTCTACTACACATACAACCAAATGCAGCATTTTCTCTGTCCAATCCCAGACCTGCAAGACCCAATAAGGGCGTGCAACACTCCAGCATGTCCAAGCCAATAGATATTATGTTCAGAACAACAGTCTGTTGACATGGATGTTCCCTGACATTGTCCATGTTATTGTTTGAGACATGTTCCACTCAGTTTCAGGCAGTTGTTGGAACAGAGTTCACTAGCGGTCGAGTGGAGTTAAGCCACAGCGGTGTCTCGGTCTACCCAACTCAATGGATGTTAAAAACATTGGCTGTAGTTTCAAGAAGATGACTCAGCTGTTGACTCATTTATAGGAGTGTGTCCTTTGCTCTGATAGTGGTTTACAATTTACAAGCCGCTGAATCCCTTAGCCATTTAACTCATGAGTGATTCTGTATCTAACCTCCTCACTTCTGGACAATGATGAGAACCCTGAAGCAGTAATTCGTTGGAAGGAAACACACACAGCTTTACTCACCAGCGGGGAGAGAGAGGGAGGGATGGAATGATACAAATCAAAAAAGAGCTGGAGAGTGGAGGAATCCAAAAATGCTGAAAGAGAGAGAAAGAGAGACAGATCAGGTAACGGCACAGTGATGACAGTACTATACTGCCATTTTAAAGCCCTGAAAGAATGCGTTACCTGATCTCCAGGAAGTGGGAATCTGAACAGTGCAGAGGTCATCGGAGGACTCGTCTGTGGACGTTCCGATGAAGTCATAGTTCAGACAATTGTGACTGAGCTTCAGGAGCTGCATCAGCAGACCATGTTGACTCTCATCATTTAGATTCAGGTTCTTCCCTGACGCCTGTACACACACACACCACTTAGTTCACCAGAAACCACTGAAGTCATCATAACGCTAATACAGTTTCACACACACACACACACACACACCTTAGTTCACCAAAAACCACTGGAGTCATCTTGACGCTAATAGAGTTTCACACACACACCTATTACAGCTGAGGTAAGAAGAGAAAACCCTCTCGCACACCCACCTGTTTGAGGAGATTGCAGGACAGAGTGAATATGTCGAAGAGGGACGAGTCTCTGAATGATGACGCAATCTTCCTGTGTTTGGTCAGAGGGTGGCTAGTGTCTGCCTGTACACATGAAGACCAGCAGATTTACCACAAGCAGGCACACCACCAACTACATCACTTCCCTTTTTACAAACAATGTGCTTCATTTGTCAGGAAAGAGTGTTTGTCCAGAAAGAACAGGGGCAGTAGTCTGGGGTGCTCCAGAGGGGGCAGTAGTCTGGGGTGCTCCAGAGGGGGCAGTAGTCTGGGGTGCTCCAGAGGGGGCAGTAGTCTGGGGTGCTCCAGAGGGGGCAGTAGTCTGGGGTGCTCCAGAGGGGGCAGTAGTCTGGGGTGCTCCAGAGGGGGCAGTAGTCTGGGGTGTTCCAGAGGGGGCAGTAGTCTGGGGTGGTCCAGAGGTCTATGTCGCTTCCTCCAATGCACAAATACTGCTGCAGAGTGGGTTCGATTCTGACTGCCCTTTCGGCAAAAAATCTCCCACCTCTTTCCTGTCCAATAAAAAGGGCAGTACAAGTACACTGGAGGAAGCAGCTACGACCCAACCCTTGGCCACTAAAACCACACCCCAAAAAAAACAAAACTATCATCACTTCATAAGAAAAGCGAAAGAGGGTAGATAACATGAGAAAAGCCTGTACCTGGTTGATCTCGTTGGTTAGTTGTGATAAGATGGTGACTCCTATTATACAGTGTTCTACACTGTCCTGCTGACAAACAGACACACACACACACACACACACAACAGTACGAGAAGAGCATAAAGACAGATTTGATCAGCTCACTACAACAGGAAATTAATCAAGAATGTTTGTCATGGCGCCAAATGGCACCCTAAACAGAGGTCTGGCTATGTTGTACATAAGTAGCTTTAAAAAAAAAGAAAAGTAGATTTCTCCTCTGGGTCACAGAAACATAAAAAGAAACCAGAACACAAAAACAATTTCAGCAAATATTTCAAATATGTATTGGGAGCCGGTTATTTTATTTACAATGAATTAATCTTCCAAGACATAAGTAAGTTGGTTTGGCTAAGTAAGGTATCAAACTAGAGCAGGAGGAATAACAACCATCTCCACAGTTTAGGGAGTTGCGAGGACGTGGGGTGTTGAGGCGTCCGGCAGGTGCAGCAGACACATGGTTGTTTTGGCTCTCTGGCCGTGAAGAGGACCCCGCCAACGCATTACCACCATTATAGCCATGGTTACCATCCAACAACCTTGATCCATCCCACTTATACTTGATCGCATTTACTGATTTAATGTTTTCTTGAATTTCGCTGATGTATATGCAATTCAGCATAAAGCTGCCATCTAAACAAAATTAAACTAAAACAAAATTGTAAAAAAAAAAAAGTAATTTCACAGACACACACACACACACACGTTGCTACCTGTAGGAAGCGCGTGACATCTGCAATGACGTTTCTGAAGACATAGTCGTCTTTCTGACAGTCAAACCAGCCAAGCTTGGTGATCCTAAAAAAACACACACACACAAATATGCATACAGCTTGATGATCCTAGAGGAGAGAAAAAACATGCCGAGATCACTCACCAGGAGAAGAGGGGGGTTCGGGGAGGAGTGCAGAGCGGAGGAGGAGAGGGCAGAGGAGGAAAGGGCAGGAGGTTTACCTGGAGTACAGCTGGATCAAAGCTTGGGTAACAAATGCTGCCAACTTGGGCCGCGTTGCCAGATAGTTCAGCACATAGTTCCCTGCACACAGAACACACCGACGTCAGCCTCCTGGACTCGCATGGGTAAAGACCTGTGTGTGTGTGTGTGTGTGGCGAGTTCAACTTACGGATGTCGATGCGCTGCTCTAAAGGAAGAGGGTTGCTGGTACGTGACACCAGTTTAGACAGACAGGTAGCTGCCAGGAGCTGCGAGTAGGAAGACTGGATAGAAAGAGAGATGGTGATGGATACACAGCCACTTTAATAAAATGACTAGTAACACGTTCAGATTAAATACGGCCAGTAATATTCAGGTGGTATAAGAATGAAAACCTGTTTATTCCCACAGGTTCAGGGAATACTTACACTGCCCCTCTCCAGTAGTAGCTGACACTTGCTGAGACAGTCGGGGCTGTTTGTGAACTCCACCAGCGCCTTCTCCGCCTGCAGCCTCACCCCCGTCTCGGTTGTCTCATACAGCTGCTTACACAGGATCTCTAGCTGGGCTAGGCTCTACACGCACACCAGGAAGAGAGGGAGAAGGGACCAGAGCGCACGGTCAACGTGCCTGTGTCAGGTGAGCACTGTAGGTGCACAGTAAAGAGGTTGGCAGAAATAAGCCTGAATGGAGTCCTTGGGTGGTGCCTCTCTGCAGCAAGGATTGGAGGATGGCCTAGTGCCATTTCGGTACACTGACCTGTCTTTCCTCTCCATCTCTGCCCTATCTGACAGAACAATAAATTAAATAAAGACAATACAGGCTGCATGTACAACAAACTAGGCTATATTTGAAAAAAGCATGCTAATGTATACACTCGCTACACTCAAATTGCCCTGGATAGGAGCATCTGATTAATTACTTGAATGTAAACTTTCTCAAAAAAACATTCACAGACAAATCTGTAGCACCCTTTTTAGGAAGTGACCCTAAAAACACATGGACTAAACCAACTGATAGAGACTAGCTATTGTGGCTTGGAGGGACCAGATACCATGAAGTTCAGGATCGGATAGCACAACGATTGTTAAGTCTTATAACAACACAGCACACTAACTCTTCAACATTATACTGAGTAATGACTAACTACGAGCGAACTCTAAATCCACAGTCCACAATGCCGCTGACTATTCACCTCAAACACAGCTGACTATTCACCTCAAACAGCGAACATCAGTAACACCATTGTTGCAAAGAACTACATACCCACTCATTCATGCACACCCCAGCTAATCTGAAAACATACTGCGTGAAAGACTAGTCAGCAGAATCCTGGACCCAGTTGGATGCTGGCTACGGACATAGTAAAGGATGTACTAGGATGGCGTGTTGGGTGGCACATGGCTGCGAACTGGGTAGAAGAGGACTGCTGCACATAGATAAGACTGTTTTGAGCTGTGCGTGATGACTTTGCAATACGAGACGTCATACGATAAGTCATCGGCCAGAAAGCGCATCCCATAGTGCGCATGCACCTGACCGTACTGTAGTATTTGTTGATACTTCCAGAAGTCACCACCTCAAGCCTGGGCAAGCTAACATTAACCACGCGAGGACTTTTAAAATAGTATATCTAACCAATGCACATAATTAACCGGGGAAGGTTTGGTGACTATTAACTGAATCAACACACAGCTAATACCATTTTTTTTTTAAACAATCCTGCATGACAACAAAATAATAAGCTGCAGCAATTTCGATGCATCAGCAGGTTTGCGAGTTGGCCATTGGATAAGGATTCGCCCACACGACAGCTAGATTCGCCCACACGACAGCTATAGTTCAACACAGACATTAATGAGGCGCTTGATGCGGATAATGGTTTATCTATCGTCTGCTTCAGGTGACAGTTGTAAGTGCTAGCTAGCTAATGCCGTGGTGTAAAGATCCCCACATACAGACAGCGTCTCGGTACAATTCGAAGTAGCTACGTTACACTAGTAACGTTAGCTTGAAAGGCGCTAGTTTGGCTATGCTAATTGTTAGGTGATTGGCTAACGTTAATGCCAGATAACCATGTCAGATAACAGCAGTACCGTATAATACAGGCGTGTCAGTTTCGATACATCACATTATTATTTTTGTTTTACGATGAAGTTTGAGATTTTTAATTGCTAACAGCACAACAAGAGTTCTTGAATTAACCAGACGGCTAACGTTACATTCCGGATCACAGCGCAAAAAATATATATATTTCGAACTGGGGTCGCGCGGGAGAATGTCTTGCGCTAACCTTACCTGCAAGCTAGCAATAACTAGCTAAACTATAATGGTATATTACCAATGTCAGAGCATTGAGATATAATTCAATCACATCACAGTCAATTACATTAACACATGATCTCTTTCCGACAGCACGGCTAGGGTACAACATGGGGGTTACTAACCAATTAGAGCTAACTAGTTAGTTAGCTAATGTTAGCTGGCTGGTTAGCATTTTTCCCTATCCAGTCCTACACAGCAGATGGGCCGACCAATTTAAATGCTAGGACTTGAATGTTATTTACTTCATTAAAACCCATTACATAACACAATAACGAATCGGATTGCTGCTAGAAGCAATACATTTTCATTACCCAAACAACCGGTGTTTCATGAACACCAATGTTTTGTTTTTTCTGTCCGCATCTCTAAGCGGCAAAAGCTAAGAACGTTACACGATGACAGGCCACAAGTCAACACTGCAGCCCCGCATCCTCCATATCACACACAACAGGTACCGCGGCCACTTCTTGAAACTGTTCTGGGTGTATTCAATCTATATATTAATTAAGACACCTACATGTCTGTTACAAGTAATTTACGGCCTTATTGTGGATGTATATATTACAAAAACATAAAGCTGTGGTTACCTGCACATGATCCGCCATTTTGCTCCATTCATGCTCCTCTCTCACTCCCCCTGACAAAGTCCATGCGCGCATATTTTCACATTCCTAAAGCATTTGCGCTCGTGCAGTCATTGGTACACCATGCAACTTTACGGAAAAGTTGCGTAAAATAAAATATTACTCCAAACCCGTGGGGCGTTCAATGTCTTTGGACGTTTGCTACATTGTGGAACGGTTTGTACTGAACTAAACGTTTCCCAAAACGTTATTATATATTATTGAAAGTAATGCGTTTATTTAATTTGTTGAGTGGCTAGAAACATTGAGTGACGTTTTTAAACTCAAGGATAGTAGTGCACGCAGGTTAAACCCACAACCCAACCCATCTCAGTTTTTTTACTTCTCGTGGAGTACAGCACCGTTTCCGTTTAATTAAACATTGACTACGTTTTTTCTTGTTGAACGCAGCTCCGCTCTTTGTTTACATGGCTCTTAAAGGAAAACTGCTTACTTTTGCTAGTTTCTGCAAATATTGTGAAAACATTTTAAGCCTATTGGTTAATTGACACTGCAATGCCTGAGGTAGGGACGTGGTGTATTGCTTATTTGTCAATCCAAAAGATCGCATTAGCCTATTGAGCCAAATCCTAGGCATTAGCAAACTCATGTTTTCAGGTTACAGGTACACGTAAGGTTACGCATCATCCAAGTTTTGCGTTACGTTACCTCTATTCCACCTCTATTTAGCATTTTTTTGCAGCCATCCAAGTTACTCAAGTTTGTGTTAGATATGCAAAACTGTCTCCAGGCGCACACTAAACCAAAATCTGGTTTAGGAAGCAAATGCGGAGCCAATGCAAGTCATCAGGTTTCAGGTAAAGTTACTCAAACATCTTTAACACACTATTATAAATCAAAGCTAGGGTTGTTGGAGTTGTATACTTTTTTGTTAAAATTAGCAAAGACCATCCTTGAATCTGGAGCTGGAACCACATGTGGGGGACCAGAACACCAGAGTTTTGACTGGAATCAGTGCAAACTGCCTTCCTGTTGTGTTAAGAACAGCTAAGAGACGTGGTGGTAGATTTAAGCACTTGGGTAGGGATGATGAGTTTGAGCATTGGCTTAAGTTAGGGAGGGGCAGTTCCACTTGCTGCTCAATAAGCTAGAACCATGGTCCTGTAAGTTCTCGCAAACTTCAACAAGAAAGCATTTGGAGTGTGCAGAAAGGGCAGTGTAACACGGCAGACAACTTGAGTGGAGACGGATGTCTGTTGAGTGATGAATTTCAAAGATAGTTTATTTTCTCACCACCAGAGGGCACCCCCTCCTAGACCTCTCACATCTGAACAAAATTACATCTGTGTTTAATTTATGGTAGATTCCTTGAAGGGCTTATTTTATGTCTAAATAGGCTTTAATGCAGTTAGGTAAATGCTCATCCTAACCCGGACGCAGAAACAGCTTAGTGGTTGAGTAGGGGTGCAGTGGACATTGTTGACATTAACTCTGATGAGCAGTGGTGGTTAAAAAACATACAACCTTAAATGTTTCCACGACAAATTGTCTATATGCTGGTTATTTCAGCAGCAAGTGGTCTTATTAATTGGAGCTGTTGTAACTCTTGCCTAAACAAAAACTATTATGCACAGTTGTTCTGCAAAGTTCTTTGAAAAATGGAAGAGATGAAAGCATACTATTTTTATTTAGTTGTTTTTATATAAAATGTATATTATGCCCAATTTTGTGCTGTTGACAATTTAATAATTTATCTGGCTCCTATCCGGTTGCAATATCAATACAATAAACACACCTGCCTAAAACCAAACCGCTGTGAAGCTATTTGCCCAAAGATCTTTTGCACAATATAATTGGGGGACTATGTTCAAAATGTTCTGTGATTTGATGAAATACCTCAAATTAAAACAGGAAGTTTGCATCTTAACTCTTTAGTTCTGGTTTGTTTTTTGATTTTTGTTTGGAACCCATCAGAAGTGGTGGCGATGACATTTAATTTTTCACTTATTTATCCGTATTCAATTACATTATTTTTGTGAAATAAATAATTTGTATACCATAACTTTTTTTTATTACTAACAATGTTTTATAATAGTAGATATGACATGGTGGAAGGAAATTAAATCAATAGGTAAATGCATCGTAACTAAATGTTATGATATAGCCCATCAGAGGGTGACATAGTAATTATCGCCCTACCATGTTGTATGTAACTGTTTTTCATTTCTCTGTAAGGTGTGCGGGGTTGAGATGTCCAGCTGGTCCAAATGCCTTGATGTTGACAGGATTGGCTGGAATAGAGAAAGACATCTGGTTACTTGTCATAATGTTTTTGTTTTTCACCAACATGTATATCCTTTTTCACCATCTCTCTCTTTTTTTCTTTCTTTTTAAATTTATTTTATTGTTATTTAACTAGGTATGTCACTTGAAAATGTATTCTTATTTTTTGGACAACCTAGACAAAGGTTTGGACAACCTAGACAAATGTAAATTTAAGACAAAAGTAAAAGTATATATAAATACAAATAGACACCCTTGGTAGAAATGAACATGTTTTAAAAAAAAGTTGGTCTTGTTTTTGGACAATAATTCTGAGGGTGTGTTAACACTAGCTGATTTAGCTACATCAATTACACTGGAGTTAAATGTGGCAACTAGATTGGGCAGACTGGAACTCCAACACTATATACTGTATAAACTATGAAACGAAGGGCCTATAGTTTGTACCACACTGAACTCCACAGTCTAGGTTAGAGCCTTGCCAGTGGCTGGGAACAGTGCTGTCTCTAGCCTTTTGGGAGCCTTAAGATAAAACCCCCAGTGGTTTGGAGCCTGCTAGCATTTGGAAAACCCAATGCAATGAGTGTACAAAGCTATCATCAAGGCAAAGGGTGCCTACTTAGTAGTTTCTATTATCTATAAAGATAGATAAATGACATTCATTGAGATAGATTACTTATAAGTTCTCCATTTATCGCTATGAATTCATAAAGGAAGATAGATGACAAACAGATGGCTGGATCAATGCCTAGATAGAGAAACAATAACAATCATAGAGATAGCTAAATGCCCATTCATACAGAGAAAAGTGATTAATTTAATGAACACAATAACATGACAAAATCATATATGAAATCTATATGAATTCATATAGATAGCTGAGCAACAGATAGATGACCAATTCATAGAGATTTCTATCTGAATAATTCATGTATATATATTTATGAAAATATCTCTACCAATTCATAGAGATAGATACATAGTTATCTGAACATAGTCATCTATCTATCTGTCTCTATAAATCCATAGGGATAGATAACCAATTAATTGAGATTGATTACTTAAATCACCAATCTATATATGAATTCATGGAGATGGATAGATGAGCAATAGATTATGGAGTTGTAGATTACCAATTCATAGACATAGATAGATTTATGTCTAAATCAGTTTTCTATCTCTATGAGTCCATAAAGATAGATGACCAACAGGTAGATAGATTATCAATTTATAGACATAGATTGCTACCGGAATAAATCATTTATCTCTATGAATTCATAGAGGTAGTCAGATGACCAACAGATGATAAATGCATAGATGGATAGAGCGACAATAAAAATCACAGAGATAGCTAAATGCCAATTCATACAGATGTGTAAACAAATGAATTAATACAGATACATAAATTACAAAATCATAGATTAAATGTAAATAATATTTCTCAACCATCACTCTACTTAGAGCACCACTGTACATCGAAACAGAGCTACTACGCAAGCAGATCTATGGTTGGAGTAGCCATCAAGAGTAAAGTAAATTCTGAAGGAACTGCCAAAATGTATGGCCAGAATAGGAGGAAATGTTAACATTTCAACTATTTCTTAGTTGTTCCACAATGCTTGGACATATTTTATGTGGTATAGACATTAAATATTAAAGGCAACATTTTGTCTTGTTGGATGATAGTAAAACTATGCGTGTGTTGCAAAGCTTATTTCCCTGAGAAATAAGCTTGCAATGTGCAACGCTGGTAGAGTTACCCAAAATATTTGCAGCTGTAACTGTTATTGTGGTTCTACCAGGTATTGATTCAGTTTGAAAGTGTTGTGTAAGTCGTGTAAATCAAATTTGGATACATTTGTAAGCTTGTTTCAAGCTTTATATACAGTGGGGAGAACAAGCATTTGATACACTGCCGATTTTGCAGGTTTTCCTATTTACAAAGCATGTAGAGATCTGTAATTTTTATCATAGGTACACTTTAACTGTGAGAGACGGAATCCAAAAATCCAGAAAATCACATTGCATGATTTTTAAGTAATTCATTTGCATTTTATTGCATGACATAAGTATTTGATCACCTACCAACCAGTAAGAATTCCGGCTCTCACAGACCTGTTAGTTTTTCTTTAAGAAGCCCTCCTGTTCTCCACTCATTACCTGTATTAACTGCACCTGTTCGAACTCGTTACCTGTAGAAAAGACACCTGTCCACACACTCAATCAAACAGACTCCAACCTCTCCACAATGGCCAAGACCAGGGAGCTGTGTAAGGACATCAGGGATACAATTGTAGACCTGCACTAGGCTGGGATGGGCTACTGGACAATAGGCAAGCAGCTTGGTGAGAAGGCAACAACTGTTGGCCTCCTGCAGTGCATGCAAGGTCCCCCTGCTCAAGCCAGCGCATGTCCAGGCCCGTCTGCAGTTTGCCAATGACCATCTGCATGATCCAGAGGAGGAATGGGAGAAGGTTTTGTGGTCTGATGAGATAAAAATAGAGCTTTTTAGTCTAAAATCCACTCGCCGTGTTTGGAGGAAGAAGAAGGATGACTACAACCCCAAGAACACCATCTTAACTGTGAAGCATGGAGGTGGAAACATCATTCTTTGGGGATGCTTTTCTGCAAAGGGGACAGGACAACTGCACCGCATTGAGGGGAGGGTGGATGGGGCCATGTATTGCAACAACCTCCTTCCCTCAGTAAGAGCATTGAAGATGGGTCATGGCTGGGTCTTCCAGCATGACAACGACCCGAAACACACAGCCAGGGCAACTAAGGAGTGGCTCCGTAAGAAGCATCTCAAGGTCCTGGAGTGGCCTAGCCAGTCTCCAGACCTGAACCCAATAGAAAATCTTTGGAGGGAGCTGAAAGTCCGTATTGGTCAGCGACAGTCCTGAATCCTGAAGGATCTGGAGAAAGTCTGTATGGAGTGGGCCAAAATCCCTGCTGCAGTGTGTGCAAAACTGGTCAAGAACTACAGGAAACGTATGATCTCTGTAATTGCAAACAAAGGTTTTTGTACGAAATATTAAGTTCTGCTTTTCTGATGTATCAAATACTTATGTCATGCAATAAAACGCAAATTAATTACTTAAAAATTTCTCCCAAATCCATCAAAACTATGAATGAACTCATGTGGAATCATCAAGAAAGAAAATATGAAACCAATCAAAATACATGTATATGATAGATCCTTTAAAGTAGCAACCCTTTGATGAGGTAGTCACATTAAATGACTTTCGTACTGTCTTGAAGTACTTCCCACATAAGGTCAGGTGATTGTGGAGGCCAGGTCATTTTATGGGACCATAAACAAGCAGACGTGTTTTAGGGGCCCTAAACAAAATTAGATTTTGGGCCCTGCCCACCCAAGCGGTCTGGGGCTTTCCAGCCGTTGGGGGCCGTAAGCAACTGTTTCTGTTGCTTATGCCTAGAATCGGGCTTGGGCGGAAAGCCCCATGGGTGATGCAAATTAGCCAATATCGCCTGGGGAGAAATATTGTCAGCAGGGATGTCCTGACCTCATCATACCCTAGCAACTCACTCAGAAGGCTCAGGCGCCTGCAAAACTAACTGAGATTGTCCTTACACGCATTGGTTTATTTGACTTCCTGGTTAGAAGAGCAATGTGGGTGGAAAAACCCTGAAATGTTTCAGTGCTCAAAGTATAGCCTGCATTGCAGTGTACACACAGGCTATTTGTATGGTTCTGACATCTTAATTGTGTGACCTGGAGCTCCAGTCTGCCCACGCTGGTCATCACTCTATCGTCATTCTTGGAGTTGAGTTGGCTATTTAATCTCCAAGCATCAACAAAACAGATTGTAATGTGATGGGTCATTTTAAGGATTTATGGCCTGGGTGGGGGTTACTTTGGGAATGGCAGACATACTGTATTGGTAATCCCCTATAATCCCTCATTGCTGCCTCTGTCCACTGAAGAGAAAGATAAAGAGTGTTCTGTATACCGTTACCTGACCCCTATTACTGTCTCTCCCTTTTTCTTATATCACTTACACTCAAACAATACATTCAAAATATGCAATAATTGTTGCAATAACGGTGGTAAATAGGAATTAAGATGTACTTGTGTGTGAGTAGATTGCTGCCCCCGCTGGACACAGGGTGCTGAAACCATTATCGAGCAAGACTGACGGACACCAGAGAAACCAGTGTTCAGCGTTGGACCGTGGTCAGCGACCGTCCAAAAGCGCAGCCACAAGACACTGAACAGTCCACTGGCTTGACTCAGAAAGGGTCCTATTCTGAGCCAATTGATACATTCTTCTACAGTCAATGTTATATTATAGAATTATAGATTTTCCCTCAGAAAACCCCAACAAACACCCTATTTTGGATATTCAATTGGACCATCTATGTTTGGTATTAGATGGTTGATTCTGAGTCTGCCTCGTCCTTCTGGCTGTCTTCTCAGGTCAGGTCCACCCCTCTACCGACGTCCCGGTCCCTATTGATGTCAGCATCTCTAAATGGTTTCTCTGCTCCTTTGTCGCTCGCCCCCTGAATTAATGCAACGGACAATTGCGGTGGCCTCTCCTCAAACCTTGGTGGAATTTGTTCTCTTCAAATATATCTCTGCTCCCCCCTCTTAACCAGTGGGTCAGTGCAGGGGAACAAAGCCAAGAGAAAAGGTAGGATGAGGATAGACTAGTCCATTAAGAAGGGTGGATGTCGTGTTTGTTCGTGCATAACCAGGCATCAACTTCCTTCCCTTGGAGTTTGTGCAAGAGCATTAGTCAGCAGCTTCAGCTTGGAATTGTTTTACGCTATGCCAGAGGCCAACCAGCGAAAAGTTTGGAGAGTGTGTGTTAGTCTGTGTGTTTGTGTGTGTGTGTGTGTTTCAGCCAATGAGCTCCTGAGCGTAGGAGGTTTGTGTTTTGAGTGGGCAATGCTTAGAATCTCTGTAACACTGTATCTCATGTATTTAATTCATACTGTATACAAACTGTTCTAGGGGCTTATTGTTTGATGAAGTAAAAGACTATAAATGAAGTAACTACTATGTGATTAGACAGTTACAAAATATCAAGAAAAGTCTCAATGTAAATACTCCCCTGTACTTATTTTGTGAAGCTAGATATCTTTTAAAAGAAAACAATTTATCTCGCTCCATTCTCACTTCCTGTTTCTCCATGTTAGGTATTTACAGCATCTTAGACCACTCACACAACTGTTTCTCCATGTTAGGTATTTACAGCATTTTAGACCATTCACATAACTGTTTCTCTATGTTAGGTATTTACAGCATCTTAGACCACTCATACAACTGTTTCTCTATGTTAGGTATTTACAGTATGTTAGACCACTCACACAACTTTTCTGACATCTGGGCATGCAAGCAAAGGCACACACCTTGCTAACGCAAGGAGCATCTGTGCGTTGGCGCAAGCTGGCTGCCAGTTTCTAACCCAACAACTGCATTTTGAGAATCAACCTTGATCTGCATCACGAAGCATGAAATATGATTCTCCTTTCTATAAAAGTCTGATCTTAAATCATGTGTGGGGGAGAGAGTAAGAGAGAGAGTTAGTGAGAGGGAGAAAGAGAGAGAGTGAGTGAGAGGGAGAAAGAGAGAGAGCGAAAAGGAGAGAGACTCGCTGTTAAGTCTAGACCGTCCAGAAAGGAGCGAACATCGGCCCGCCCCGGTTGACAGTCAGTAGCTCTAAGGTGGGTTAGAGAGACAGACACCAACTCCAGTCCAGTGGCGTATATTACAGCGACCTGTCTCTTTAAATTGCTGTCAAAGCCGATTAGCGCTGTTTTCGCCGTCTGTTCTCTCAATCTATTTTGGTTTTACGCTGCTGCAGCCTGCACGACACGTTTTGATTTGACATGTTATATGTATATATACATTTCTCAACATTTGGGTCAGTTTGGGTTTACTTTCTGGCATGGAGATGTGCCTTTATTGATTTATTTCTAGTTGGACCCTCTGGGTCCGTCTGGGTAGACCGCGATTGACAGCCTGCTTGCTTCGCTGCGCGCCGCGCGCTAGGATAGGACTCCAACTTTTCTGCGCGTCTGTGGTAAGCCTGGATTTACCTCTCCCCTCCACTTCTTTCTCACTCTCATACACTGACTGTATAACTCTTTGAGAAATATGAGAGATTTGTCATAAATATGACATCAACAAAATCGATAACTTTCTGAAATCGACAAAGAGAAAGGGTTTCAGAAGATGCAGAAGAGCGTGCGGTATAATGAGGGGCACGCTCTGTATCTGTCGGTTGTCGCGCGGAAAGAGGGCACGAAGCGCGGCATCCTGAGCAAGAAGACGACGGAGAACAGTCGATGGAACGATAAGTACTTTGCTCTCTACCAAAATGTGCTCTTTTACTTCGAGAACGACCAGAGCACCCGTCCCTCCGGGATTTACTTGCTGGAGGGGTGCACGTGCGAGAGGGTTCCCGCGCCCAAAGGGTCCACCCTCAACAAGGATACGGTTGACAAGCAGCAGGTGGGTTTGGTACCCTAGTTGCCATGGTATCCTATCGGGTATTGCAGTTCAACTGACATGGTTCTGTGTTTTGGTTTTGATCTCTGCTCGCTGTGTTGACACTGAGGATTGGCACCCTACCCTGTTTTCTTACGTAAAACAGATTAAGGACTTGCAGCATAGACGGGGATTACGCACAGAAAGTGCACAGTAGAGGAGGGATGACAATTGATTTCTATACTGCGTTTGTCACAGAGACAGATGTAGTATTTCAAATCTAGTGAACTAGGGCTACATGTGGAAATAGGCTACTTGTGTAATAGCCTATGATAAAATCCATTACTGGCCGACATCTTAATGAAACGAGCTCTATCGAGTCAGTGACTTGGAACAGATGTTTTCCTGTTTACCTAGTACATTCTAGCAGTGGGAAGGTAGATAAAGCTTCCACTGTCTCTGCGTATACTGCTGTGTTTTACAGCATTTGGGGCTGCACAATTATATGAATGTTTTGCCTATAAACATTGGAGTATTTACATGGTATCTGTCTGTGTCCACATTGTTAGTGTCTCTGGGTGCAGCAGGCCTGTCTAGGCCCCTGTAGTTCTCCATCTCTCTGCATAATACCTCTGTCTGTGCATCTACAATGTGTCCCAATTGACGTCATTGTGGCTCAGTATCCAACCCCTGTTTTTTTTTTATCACCCTGAGTCCACTTATTGTGCTACATTAAGGCTTTACATTTTTCTATTTACATTTTACCTTTTAGTAATTTAGCAGATGCTCTTATCCAGAGCGACTTGCAATAAGTGAATTCCTCTTAAGGTGTCCTGGTAAACCAACATCTCACAATCAAAATAATTACACTTTCCTTCATCGAAGCCATTAGTTGGAAAAGTTAGTGTCAGAGAAATTAAAGTGCTTTTTTAGATGAGGGTTAGTTCCAATATAATATCCATCCATTGTTTAAAACCCTAGCCTGCATTTTGTTGAAAATAGGATGGAAACAAAAATCAAACAGAAAAATCGAACACACCACCACAGTCAACATCTAATAAGACAGCACTTAGCTCATTGATGGGCAGCAGGAGAAGGTATTTTAATTGTCTCTTATCATAGATAACATTGGGCCACATTAGATCCAAAGCCATGTTGGACACGGGTGTATGTGTGCTAATGTGTGTGTGAAAGGCCCCCCTGCTCTCTCCAGCTCTGTACAGTGCAGGACCTATTGCTCTGGTTTTAATTAGTTGCAGTTAAACAACTCTGTCCAATCTTGACCAAACCAAATACAGTAAGTGTCAATGTCGTCAACACTTTCCCTCTTAGACTCCGTTTGTCCTGTTATTGCATGTTATAGCTTTAAGGTCTCTGACCTGCTGTGTGCCATCAGCTCAGTGTGTGAAGTGTATGTGAATTTATTAGCCCATGAGCCAATTAGTCCCAGTCCCTAGTTGGAAAATATGTGATAGCTGTGCAGCAATGGAGGTTTCTCTGTGTTCTTTAGTCTTTAGTTTATAATTTGATCCAATTCTTTTTTCCCCCATAGGGATTTTACCCAATGACAAACAATGTATGTATGCAGCAAGTTATTCCTCATGAATGCCATTGGTCCTATGGTTGGTTCATGGCTGTCCATCACCGTTTGGTTTGTGTTCAGGTCAACAGAACTTTTACCTCTGACAACTACAGTACATAACAGAAGTGCCATTATAAATTACTTTAAAAAGGAAACCTTGATACCTTAAAACATTGACATTTACATTTAATAGCAGTATACTCTAATTCTGTATAACAGGGCAGCTATATTTATGAATTCCAACTGATGAAAGCAGCAGAAATGAGTGCATTTGCAGATAGTACAAGGATTTCAATTATTGTAGGTACAGGGACATCAGAGTTCACACCTTAATCCTACAAAAGCTTTTTTCATATAAATACATTTATAAAATGATGGCCTCCAAACAACTCAATAAGGTATTATTAGATATTTTAATGAAAGATAATTCTAGTCTGCCTGAAAACAGTGAATATTAATATGTCTGTGATAATGTAGAATACACAGTCACATGAGCAAGGAAAGTCTAATATATAAATGTTAAATTATTCTTAGGAAAAAACATTGATGATTCTCTATCCGTAGTTGCATTGTATATGGATATGTACAAATGAATAGTAATTTATGTTACCAGATCAAAGACAGTGTTATCAAATGTTTTTGTAAGACAGAGAACTAGAAACCAGCTGTACATATTACAGTTTTTGTATACATTTTAAATTCCATGCCAATAAAGGTTCACCTGATAATGAGCTAAGAAATGCACATATTGTCACATCCATGACAATTTACATTTACTATACAAATCCATTGAACATTGAAAATGTTGAAATTACTGAATATAACATTAAAAAAATGTGTGATATAGACCAGTTTTTCGGAACATTCTTACTCCATTTCAGTGAATAATTTAACATCTACATTTCTGGAACGCCTGAGTCATCTGGTTGTGTATTCTAAATCGCCATGAAGATTTTCAGACTAACAACATTTATAGTTAATACAGGTATGGTCATACAGAATTCTTCAGTAAGAGTAATTAAGTTGTTTGTCGACCTTATTGGACAAAGACTTATGTGGGGTTGTTTCGTGAATTCTATTATTTGTGTAAGGGACAGCTGTGGATGTGTGCTTTCAAATCATATATATATATATATATATATATATAAAGATACCCTCGGATACCCACATATTCAGTAAAGATTTCAAATCCCTATGTGAAAACAGTTTTGGGATGGTGAAATGAAATATTGAGTAATAAAACACAGAACGCTGCAGTGCTATCATACATCTCTAGGGACACAGACCTTTACAAATGATAATTATGACACATCTTCGACCCAAGCGACTCTGACTGACCCCTCGGAGTTATGAATTAAGGCATGTTATGTGTGCGGGTGGTTGACAACATGTGTGACATCACCATTTTCCACCTCCTGCTAGGAAACATTCACCCTAAACAGGTTTGACCCAACTTACACATTATTGCTATGACAAAATTGTGTTGTGATTTCTACCTGGCTCTTCATTTTAGCACATTCATGCCAAATCCCAAACAATGCCGTTTTTGATTATGTTGAATAAAGGCCAGTTAGTCAACATCCATCCAGGTCCCAAGAATGTTGGTAATCAGCTTTAACCCCAGTTGGGTGATTTTCATCCAAACAATTGTGGTTTTATGAGATGTTGTAAAAGAAGAGTACATCAATTTGCCATGTGTTGTAGTACTTTAATATATTTTGTGGAGAATTATTTTTGATCAGGTATATTATATTGGGTAAAATATACCCAACGTTAGTGTGTTACCAACTGTTAGTTAGTGTTCTAACAGGGAGTACAGAGAGCACTATTCCCATTCATTAGGTTAGCAGTCCCAGCACTGTGGCTTGCAGGCTTGTTTTTCATGCCTTTCCTTACCTAAAAACCTTTAACCGGAAAATGTTCAAGTAAAACGAGATCCGCAAGGTGATAGTAAAATATCTTATTCCGCGGAATTAAGACTACACAAAAAACTTGTGAGAGTTGGATTAACTTGAATTGTTTCCACATGCCTATATTTGGCCGTATCCCAGTAGCACTATTTTTCCAGATCGCAGCTACACTAATTGTAATGCTTCTGAGGTATTCGGTTTGACTTGATCTATGGAGTTAGATTGGGTAAATAAAAATGGGTACTCCAGTGAATGCACTAAACTCATGTAGACATTCCAATATTTCAACAAAGTCATTTAAAAGCTAAATGCTGTGAAACATAAAAATATGGTCTTATAAACGTTGTATAATTTACTGCAGACCCTAACAAACTGCACAGATAGGCCTGAGGAAAAGTCCATCCAACCATGCCACAATTGCACACTAGCAGGCAGAAACAGGTTGCCTAACACTAGCTAGTCTCGGCTACATACAGATACAAGGCTTCAATTGCATTCAAGAATATGAATATTTTGCAAACCTTTGCTAACATACTCAATTTGTCCTGGAATGTTAGCTAGCTATATTATATGGTTGTGTTCAGCTTGCATCTACTTGTGTTGCACACCCTGATATGGGCAGTATCTCACATTTTTCCTGGTTGATTCTCTCAGTCTTGGTCAGATTGGATGGGGAGTGTCAGTTAACCTGCATCTTCAAGTATCCCAACATAAGTTCAAAAGGTTTCAAATCCAGAATTTGGTTGGGCAATAAAATTACTTTTACATACTAATTTCAAAGCCACTCCAGTGTTGTCTTGGCTTTGTGTTGAGCGCCATTTGCCTATTCTGAAGAACTCTGCACTCGGTATCGAGTTTTCATCATGGATCTCTATGTATTTTGCTCAGTTTATCTTTTCCTTGATCCTGACCAGTGTCCCACTCATATAATGATGTTTCACCATGCTTCAATGTAAGGATGGTATTATCCAGGAGATGAACAGTGTCTAGTTTTTGCCAAATGTAATGTTTGGCTTTTAGGCCTAATTGTAAGGTTTTGGTATATTCAGATGAGAGGCATTTTTCCTTGTGCTCTCACGAGTCCTTCAAGCAGCATGTCATTTGCCTTTCCTCAGAGTGGCTTCCATCTAGCCACTTTACCACCTTACAACACCTGATTGATGGAGTGCTTCAGAGAAGCTTGTCATTCTGGGAGGTTCTCCCATCTCTGCAGAGAAACTCTGAAGCTCTATTAGAGTTAGAGAGGTCATATCCACAACCAAGGTCCCTCTTGCCCAGCTCCAAGAAGAGTCTTGGTGGTTTCAAACTTCTTCTATTTCGGAATGTGCTCCTGGGAATGCTTTAGTAATTTTTATATATGTCAGAGTGAAGAAATATACACTGTTCCAAAAAATGTAAGGGAACATGTAATCATCACAGTATAAAACCAAGTCCAATAAACTTCGGGGATACACTTCTTAACACATTTTTTGTTCCTTGTTCTTATGCCTAAAAAGTATATAAAAGGGCTATTATTTCCCACAAACTTTGCTTTTGTGACCAGGACAGTAATATCTTTAAATGTTCTTGTTTTCTAGAAAATTCCTGATATATTCAGTCTCACCAAGTCCCATTCTAAGCTTTTGATGTCAAGTCTTAAGATATGTTGGATGAACGTTTGCAAGTAGCAGATCAGAGAAAGCGTCACCAAACATTTTCCGGCTTCTTCACCCATCAAGAAGGTCTTTGATTCTTCTCTAGTTTTGCTTGTGTTGTTGTCACTACTGTTAGCATGAGACGAAATCTGCAGCCTATTCAGGTTGCATAGGTAGTCATGGTCCTCCAAGGAGGGCACTTCCACATGTGCCATCGCAAGAGGGTTTGCTGTGTCTCCCAGTATAGCCTCGAGAACATGGAGGAGATGACAGGAGATGGTCCGTTACACAAGGAGAGCAGGACCCAGGCGCCTGACGATGGGTAAGTTATGGTCTGGGAGGTCTATCCTTGGAGGGTTGCAGAGACCTCCACATGCTAGCCAACGTTACCCTGACAGCTGTTAGGTACGAGGATGAAATCCTCAGAGCCATCGTCAGACCTGACGCTGGTGCAGTGGGCCCTGGGTTCCTCCTGGTGCACAACAATTGGATTTAGGCCTCAAGTGGACAGGGGGATGGGGGGGGGCATACACACTACTCAGTCACATTAGGAGTTACGTTGATGAAATTCACATCAATTGGTTGGCCTGTGATTTCAATTGTTGTTTCGGAATCTAGCCCACATTCAGTTGGTGGTTTTGGTTTACATCGACCGCCATTTCATTCTCAACGAATTACACAATGTAGAGTGAAGATTTTGATCTTTAATATATTTCTTTCATAGGTGCCCGACATTTGACTTGAGGGTTCCCTTAATTGTTTTGAGCAGTGTACATATTGAGGAGTGCATTTGTAAACAGACAACAGTGTTGTCTTCATCGTTCTGTGTCTACAAGCAGCAGCCTCATCATTTAAAGTTACTGTGCTCATTCTCTTTTCACTTTCATCCAGCCACTGCCTGCGTCGGGGGGGTTGGTACTGGTGTTAATGTCTTTTGTCTCTATGTGTGGGTGTGTCCTGGACTCTAAAAGTACTTGTGGTTTGCTTGTGTCTCTAACCTTGCTGCACTGTTTGAGACCTAGACTCTGTGCAGGAAAGGGAGGTATTCACAGAAAGTTCTGCGTGAAGGTGCAGTTGCTGTAGAAAAGATAGGGTTGGGGGCAGACTGTAAACTGATTGTTTAAGAAGGGCTGTGTCCTCTAATGCTTTTGGAAAAGTATAGAAGGAAGAGAGAGTGAGAGGGTAGGAGGATGGGGTGGGTATTTTCTGTCTCTTTCGATCTCTCTGTGTGCACTTCTTTATGTAAGTCCTTAGATAATCCATCTCTATGGTCGCGCAGAGGAAAGTTCTGTATGCTGATGAGGTGGTCTGCTATAGGCTACTTCAGTGCCGGCCATTTGTCTGATTGATGGGTTACCATGGTTACCTGGGTAGATAGATGAAGTGGCACAGTTTTAGAACAGATATCTCTCTCTCACACACACACACATACATACACATACGCACAATAGCTGTCAATGCACCACGCACACCATTCACAGAAGCACATCAATTCAAGGTAGCCTTGCAGAGTGAGAGGGGGGTGAGAGGAGAGAGAGAAGAGAGAGAGGAGAGAAATAGGAGGAAGAGAAAAGGGAGAAAGGGAAAGAGCGAGAATAAAGGGGGATAGGAGGGAGAGAATATGGAGAGAGGAGGGAGAGAAAAGGGAGGTAGAGAAAATGGAGAGAGCAGGGAGAGAACAGGGAGAGGGACCCAGAGTGGCAATGAAAGAGGGATGAGACAGGGAGAGAAACTTGAAATTAGTTAACAGAATGAACAAAATCTACCGAGTGAGAAAGAGAAGAGGAGAGACGGGGAGAGAGGGGGAGAGAGGGG
>JACXGK010006191.1:0-29744 GCA_016801125.1 Novumbra hubbsi
CTAGCCGGGACAAAACTGGCGTAGTACTTGGTTTGAATCGACAAGGGGAAGTCGAAAGGCAGGAAGCTAAGTAGGTAGGATAATGAGTTCATGAGGGACAGGTGTGTGTAGAGGCCAGGTGCTTAATGACTGGGAGTGGTTTTGACTGACAGGCGCACCGCGCTCATAGTCCACCAGAGGGTGCAGTTGGACCAGCAGCGCGCAGGTCAGGGTGGAAACCTGACAACTACAGTAAATCATTACTTTAAGTCATGAAGGTCAGTTTTGAAGATTAACATTAATTAGAGTTAGCATTCTCAGATATTGGCAATTAACTGCACCTCAGATTGCAGCCCAAATAAAGCTACACAATAATCAAGCAACAGTCACATCTAAACATTAAATGTTCATAGGAGACGGTGTGAATCAAGCCATATGATCAGGAAGTAGAGTGGTGCAGCCATCAAATATCCTGACCACCACCACAACCAGTTGAGATGTTTTGGGATGAGTTGGACAACAGCGCTAAGGACTAACAGCCAAGAAGAATTGCTGAGCATAAGTGAGAACTCCTTCATGATTGTTGGGAAATCATTCCAGTTGACTACTTTATAAAGCCGGTAGACAGAATGCCAAGATTGTGCAAAGCTGTCATCAAGGCAAAGGGTGGTTACTTTGAACACTATTGATTACTACATGATTCTATTTGTAATAATGTCTTTACTATTATTCTAGAGCCTTGGTCACCAAACAGTCGATCGCAATCTGGACGTTTTTTTCAACTGGTTTAATTTTAATGTATATTACTCCTGTTATTGGCTGTGTGTGTGTTGTTCAGTAAGGGGAAAATATCATCAAGCCATTCAGAAGCTAGTTACGTGTGGAATCCCTGCACAACTCTTTCCGCATTCTCCTAAATATCGATGCATACTAATAACATCACTTTGTCGATGCAGTGTACAGAGGTACAGAGCAATGTTCAAAATATTTATTTTACTGTTTCTGAACGAATGTGTTCTTAGATATATTTTTCAGAGTATTGCTCATGTTTACTTAGCTAAATTTGAGCCACCAGACAAGTTGAATACAAGTAACGCATGCCAGAAACGTTGTGTCGTGTGTTTGATTTAGGTCTGTCAATGTTCATGCAAACAGACAGAAGGATGGTGATTGTTTTATTATGAAAATGGTAGATTTTGCGATAGTAGATCTCCATGAAATGAATGAAAAAGTGATCTTTGGCTTCTAGACTGTAAAATAGCAAAGATCTTAAATGTTTCTTTGTTTTACGCACCAAGATTTGTGATAGATACATCAGCCTAACCAGTATGTCAAAAAATTTGGTCGCTATTGACCAATCAATCTTCAAGTGGGCGTGGTTTTGTACCAATCAGCATGTTTATTATCCAATAGGGTACTCACGTTTAGAACCTTGACAGGACATACAGTGTGCAAGCATTTTCTGATTGACCACAAGGCAATGTTGAACCAGACAACTACGCTACCCCACATCGCTTACTCCATTTGACATAGAGACAAGAAAAACTGTGATTTCCTCACAAGGAACATATTAGCTCTTTTGTCTGAGGTCAGTAGAAGGTTAGCACTGAGTGCAGTGCAATGATGGGGTCAGAAGAGGCTTTATTTCCGCTATTGAGTTTTATACTCATCCAAAGGATAAGGAGCCATTCATTATGTTCAACATTGGTTTAAGTATTTTTGTTGGAATTGGGTCTAGCTGACAATTTGCGGGTTTGGAACTTATCAGTAATTTATTGACTGTGTCAAGCGATACTGGATCCAAAAAGTGTACCTGTTGATACCAGGTCTGGGACGTTCTGTGCCTTCAGGACAACTGGGATTTAGAGGACTGTTCCTATTAAAGGAAGCGTCCGTTATTTGTTTTCGAATGGTGATGATTATCAGGGTTATTATCCGGAAGGACCCAAAGGCGGACACTGGTCAGGTAAGTGCAATACTATACAGAATGTTCATTGTAATGTACAGGCAATGGTTGGCAACGGGGCTGTTGGGGGGGGGTTATCAGACGTTGGCAGGTGCGTAGTCGGTGGGCAGGCGAAGGTTGGCAACGGGGCTGTTGGGCAGGTTATCAGGCGTTGTGATGGTACGTGGTCGGTGGGCAGGCGAAGGTTGGCAACGGGAACTCTAGAACAGGCAATGTAACAGGGCAGGGGCTCGGAAACAAGGAACATGGAACGCTGGATTCATTGTACAAGACAAGACGATCTGGCACTGCCAGCTAGGGAAACAGGGACTAAATACACAGAGTGTAATGGGAAATAGACAACACCTGGTGGGGGGGGTGGAGACAGGAGACCAGGTGAAACACATTAGGGCGTGACAGTGATCTTTTCATCAAAGAAGTTAATGGGTTTTTTTAAAGATGAATTGAAGACCCAATTTACTTGATGAGCATTTTCAACTGATTTTGATTGTTGATTGTTTTTGTTCACCTCAATTAGGTTGGAGTAATAAGATGATCGAGTAGATGTGAGTGCTTTTTGGTATTGTATTGTACTGTACTATAAAAGCTAGTCTAAATACTTACAACTTGGTGGAGCACATCCTTCGCTCTAACTTTCTGGAGGTTTGCTTGTTGCGTATTTCTTGTGTTTTAAGTTCAACCATATCTTAAGTATTTTGCAGTGTTGAATCAGACATTATTGCAAGCTCACAGCACTCACTCACTTACATCAGCCAATAATATATCAATTTTCCTTCATCAAAGCCATTAGTTGGCAAAGTCAGTGCCAGAGATATCTAGTGAATATTTCTTCTACGGGTGGTAGGGGTGGTGGGTTCCACAAGTTCATTAAAATTGTGAAAATTGACAGAGACACTGGTGTCCAGGGGAAGTTTGTTTCACAATTGAGGTGCTAAGATAGAGAAGAGTTTTGCCTGGGCTGAGCAAGAGCTGCCCACCTGTGAGAGTGGGGTGGCCAAAAGACTAAACAAGACAGATTGAAGTAGACGGAAAGGGTTGTCTGGTTAAAACACAGACCACAGCCTGGTCCAGTATCCTTGGCTGCACCATAGGCAATGGCCTTGTAGGGGATTCACACATTTACCAGAAGCCAATGTTGCTAGTGGAGTAGATAGGTGACATGGGTGAATTTGGGAAGGTTGAACAAAAGACGGGCTGCAGCATTCTGAATCAGTTGCAGGGGCTTGATAGCACAAGCAGGGAGCCCAGCCAACAGTGCACTGCAATTGTCCAGATAGGAGATTTCAAGTTACTGGATCAGAACCTGAGGCACTTCCTGAGTACGGTAGCCTTGTATTTTGCAGATGTTGTCCCGCATGAATCTACAAGAGTGAGTCACTGCTTCGATGTTGCACCAAGGTAATTAGCCCTCTGTGAGGGGACCACCAAGGAGTTGTCAACCGTGATGTACAGATCTTTTAGCGGGTATTAAGACATTTTAAAAATAGTTCAGTGGCATTGGTAGCAATTATAGGACAGGCCATGTGCATATATGACAGTGCCAAGTGGCCTTGTGTAGAGAGATAAGAGGAGTGGGCCACGGACTGATCCCTGGGATACACCAGTACTGAGAGCGGGTGGCACAGACACAGACCCGCTCCATACAGACTGGTAGGAGAGGCCTGCCAAGTAGGATGTGTAATGATTGTGTTGGGAGATGTATAAAACAGGTGAGGGCTAGGCGAGAGTCGTAGTTGAGGGCAGGCAGGGCAGTGGTACACGAAAAGACTGTTAGAGAAATAATCCAACGAAAGGTTGACTTTGGTTTAGAAAGAACGCTCAGTACAGACGTAGAACGTACAATACCTCACAAAGACTAAACAGACATGAATGACATATATAGGAAACACCCCAATAGGTAAAAGGTGTAGCCAATAACGACGTAACCGGGCTGCGTTCAGAAACCAAAACAATGAGAACAAACCGAAACCACAGGGAAAAAAAACAACAAGACCAATGAAAAACAAAAAATAAGGAGTGAAGGACACATAGCATTACAGGATGCAAATCAAGAGTGGGCAGAACCCGAGACCCCCAGCTCTGGGAGTTTAGAGAGGAGGTTCTAATGGTTCACAGTGTGAAAGGCTGCAGAAAGGTCAAGGAAGAGCCTCTGTGAGACAGAGAAGAGCAATCTTAGTCGAGTGACCTGTCTTAAAACCTGTTCGGGTCCAGAAGATTGTTGGTCAGAAACAGCATGCTCAATTGTTTTAGAAAGAAAAGGAAGAAAGAATAGTGGTGGGTTGTTTTGGACACCAACCCTACCTGTGAATAGGTAGGAGTTTATGAGGTTGATGAGTTGATTGAAGAAAGATTTGCTTTAACTCAACCTGTTCAGGCCTCTGGCCCCACTGTCAGTGAAGGAGTTGAGTTAGCAGGATTAGTAGTCAGTGGGAGAGAGAATGAGACAAAGTAGTGTCTCAAATAAATGTAGAACTTATTTGAAATGCGATTTTCTGGATTTTGTTGTTATTCTGTCTCTCACTGTTCAAATAGACCTCCCATTAAAAGTATAGATTGATCATTTCTTTTTCAGTGGGAAAATGTATAAAATCAGCAGGGGATCAAATATTGTTTTCCTCCACTGTAGGTAAGTAATGTACAATTTAACAATGTAACAAAGTCAAAATATGCAGAGGGCTGTACAATGTACTGAATGCAATGTACGGAAGGCACTGTAATAAAAAATCTGGAAATTGAGGAATAGTTTATACCTCAAAACAATTTGTTCTGGAGACAGATACTATCACTGGCCCTATTGGTGATACGTTTAAATGCCACTTCATTATAGTGGGCAACACCAGGGGGAAAAGAGACATCTACTACCATGCACAGGCTGTGGAGTTGCTTCTGGAGTACTCTGAGTTATAATATTCTTAATGCGTTTTTAAAGGTTGTCGGGGAGGGGGAGCCAGTACATATGCAATCAATATTTTTTTAAACTAAGTTATGATTAATTATGATTGATATATGGCTTTCTTATGACAGATAAAATTAATCTTGCTCTTATCATAATACTTTATACAATTACATTTATTAGCCATGGGGCACACAACCATTATTACATTTTGTATTTATCAATATTATTATGCATTAGGCAACTTAGGAAAATGTAATAAGTAAAATTCAAATGACAGTGTATGTCTTTCTCTCTAGCACTAGGTTGGTACCTACCTCTGCTTGGAGCCCTTAGGATCCATGGTGCTGACAGAGAGGCGATCCAGTGGAGTGTTGGAACCTGAAAAGCTTCTTTTCCTCTTAATTTCAATTGCGTCGTTCTGCAGATGCACTAGGTGGTCAAGGAGGAACAACTTGGCTGTCAAGTCCCCTGCTGCCTTCGATCGGGCATTCGGGGCTGACTCTTCCAGAACCACTGGATCCAGGTACTGCAATAAAAAGAAAATGCTAGAATCCTAAGCGGCAATGCAGACATTGTCTGAACTATCCCACCTACCCCTAACAGTCCTTTGCAATGACACTTTCTTTTCTCATTTAGGTTTGGCATCAGGTGGCATCAGTTGTTTGCTGTCCATTATATATCAGAAGAATGGATTTGAAAGACAATGGGTCAGCTCTGACACCATCCCCAGTGCCGCCTTCCCCCAGCCCATATCAGCAGGAGCATGTGGCAGTCCCAAACTGCCCATCCCAGTTCCCCCCTCCCCTCCTATCACAACGACGACTCTTTCTGTCTTGGAGAGGGACGTTAACAGCTTGTTTAAGAGACAAAGCCCTGGGCCAGACTTTTTTTCTCCATCCACTTTGAAGCATTGTGCTGATCAGCTCTCTCCGGTGTTCAGACATCTTTAACACCTCACTGGAGACATGCCACGTGCCAGCCTGCTTCAAGACCACCCTCATGGGGCTCATCTCTGGTGGGGATGAGACCGCCTACAGGTGGGAGATTGACCATCTGGTGAACTGGTGCAGACAGAACAATCTGGAGCTCAACGCTCTGAAGACAGTGGAGGTGGTTGTGGATTTTAGGAAGAACCCTGCCCCACCCACACCCATCACCCTGTGTGACTCCCCAGTCACTATGGCAGAGTCCTTCCGCTTCCTGGGCATCACCACAAAACATCACATCCATTACCAAAAAAGCACAGCAGAGGATGTACTTCCTGCGACAGCTGATGAAGTTCAACCTGCCAAAGACAATGATGGTGCACTTCTACACAGCCATCATTGAGTCCATCCTCACCTCCTCCATCACCATCTGGTACACTGCTGCCACTGCCAAGGACAGGAGCAGACTGCAGCGTATCATTCGATCTGCAGAGAAGGTGATTGGCTGCAATCTGCCATCCCTCGAGGACCTGTACACCACCAGGACCCTGAGGCGCACTGGAAAGATTGTGGCTGATCCCTCCCACCCTGGACACAAACTGTTTCAGCCACTCCCATCTGGCAGGAGGCTACGGTCCACAAGGACCAACACCTCCCGCCACAAGAACAGCTTCTTCCCATCTGCAGCTGGCCTCATCAACAAGGCCAGACAACCCCCACTGTCACTGATACCCTCTGCCCCATAACTTAACTTCTATATAATTACATTAATGCACTTCTCTGGACTCCCTTCATGCACATTGCACTTTAACTTATTAAGTAAATTTTATATTTGCTTTAATTCCATACCACTTACTGTTTTTGTTGTCATGCACCATAGCACCAAAGAAAATTCCTTGTATGTGCAAATGTACTTGGCAACAACGTTTTTCTGATTCTGATTCTCATAACCCTCAGGTTTGCAGGTATAAACAGGAGGTACAGTTATGTTTCTTTTCTCTCTTTCCACCTATCTCAGCCCTCTCCCAACCGATGTCTACCACTGCTTTCTTTCCATCTATCCCCCAGACTGACTGAGAGATGGAAGGATAGACTGTTCCCATGTCACCCCTCCTTGGTCCGTGGTTATGACAAGCCATCATCTTGTTAGTTCGTTCCACAAAATTGAGACGACATTTTCTGACCGCCCAAGCAGAGTAAGAATAAACACGTCCACCATCAGCTATGAGGATACCTTCCCCACCTCTGCTGCCTGGACCTTTTTCACTTTACCTCACTAGAGAAAAAGAAAGCCCTCACTCATCTGCTCACTTACCTGCTCACTTATCCACTCACACATCTGGTCACTCATCCGCTTACTCATCCACTCAATCATCCACTTATTGGTTGAGATGGTTACAGGTTGCTCCCATCCACTTATCCTTGGCCATAACCTTTCATTGTTGTTTGACACAAAGAATCTGGATAGGTACAGTTATGTGAAGAAATTAGGACACCCCATTAAAAATGTAGGTATTTTTAAAGAAATATGAACATATCAATATTGATCTTCTTTCAAACCATATCTATAGATAAAGTGGTGGCCAGGCTCTGCTGCAGCAAAGCAGCCCCAATCCATGACGTTTCAACCCCCATGTCCTCTGCTATGGATTCATTTGTTACAGCAGATTGTTCTTTACAAAAATACTTTGTAAAGCAAACCAGCTCCAGGAGAGTTATAATGTAATCATATAATGTAATCAAAACAGAGATTCCTGTTTTATGGTTACTAATATAACACTACACATGTTCCCAGGTGAACCCAAGTTGCACGCTATCTCACCTCTATGTTCTCCTGGGTAAGGCGAAGGCTGTCGACATTGCAGCGAAACAGAAACACCATCAAGAGACAGGTGAGAAGTATACAACTGCACTGCAACATCTGTAACACCAAAAAACACAAGCATGAACATCAACATAGAATATCGCACAAACACACACTGCTTGAAAAAATTAGGGGAACACATAAATCATAGTTGTGTCTAATTGTGTAATTAGATGAGAACAAAACAACGTAACAATGACCATCACTGACCCACTGCCACAACCGTTATGCTGGATGATGTTTCTGGCAGCATAACATGTGCTCGCTCACATCTTTCACACCTGTTCTAATCTGCGAAGAGAACATTGCACCAATGGCGAACCTGCCAATTCTAGGGTATTCTCTGGTGAATGCCTTTCAAGGTCCATGGTGCAGGGCTGTAAGGACAGGTCCCATTAGTGGACACTGGGCCCTCATTCCGCCTTCATGTAGTCTGAATCAGACAATGTGGTCAGAGACTTGCACACCAGTAGTCTGGAATAGTGCTCTTTCTGTTCCTCCTTGCAAAAAGGAGCAGATATCGGTCCTGTTGCTTCGGTAAAGTCATTCTACGGCCCTGTCTAGCGCTCCTCGTGTAACTGCCATCTCCTGGTATCTCCTCCATACTCTTAACACTGTTCTGGGAGACACAGCAAACCTTCTTACAACAGCGTGTATGGATGTGCCATCGAGGAGGAGCTGAACTATCTGTGCAAACTACATGGGCTACAGGTAACGTCTCAGTAGTGCAAAATGCTGTACTATAGAAGAATTGGTCAGGAAGTGTAAGGAGAGATCAATTGTATGTGCCCACCATTATTGTTTTGGAGGATGTTTTGATTTTGCCTTTCCAGTGCACCTGTTATCACTTGCATTTGCACCAAAACAAAACACGTGACATTGATTCACAATCAATTAAACTTTTTTAACTAGACTGATTGATATCCCTGAAGTTTAACTGACTCTTTGTTCTTCTGTGATGATTACGTGTTCCCTCAATTTTTTTTGCAATGTACATGTTTGTGGCACATCACATACGTAGTTTCCACATAACACAGTGACACATTAGGATCCACTAATTATGAATCAACAACTGTTTGCCTGTGGCTGTAAATAGTAGTGCAATAGTAGTGTCAATAGGGCCAGCGTGTGCTTTTGGTGTGTATGTGTCTGGGTACTCTGTCTGTGTGCTCCCCAAAACACCATGATGTCAGATGTAGACACACTGGGCGTTTTAGGTTACTGCGATATCGAGCCTGGGTGTTTACCTTTTCCCAGCTTCCATCTGTGAAAATACCGGGAGCTTGGCCTAGCTCACTGCTCTGAGTGTGAGAATGGGGTGGATGTGGATTCATCCCCACCCTTTACACAAACAAATTACCTCAGGATGTAACAGGCAGCCAGGTGTCCTCTAACCTCAGCCTGGATCAGGCATCAGAGATATCAGGCTATTCTACCTCTATTCGTCGACTAATTGTTTTGGCTAAGATAAATATCTTGCTGGGACAATAGTGGTGCATAGGTGTATAATGTTCATTTGTTTATTACAGATCTATCTGGCTGTATCTGGCATCGTAAAACTGAATTACAATACAAGGAATATTCTAGTAAACAAAAACTATATTTCTAAAACAAATCAAAGGAAAACTTCAATCACACATCAATGAATTAAATATATTAAAGATTATAATCTATACTGTACATTGTGTGATTAATTGACAACAAAATTTTGTAACAACGGTCAAAGGAAACCAAAATCACCAACAGATTTAGGACACGCAAAAATCGAAATAAACAATTGAAATCACAGGCTGGTCCGACTTGTGTGAATTTCATCACAGAAAACTATAATGTGACTCACTAGTGTGTATAGCCTCCACGTAGTGTGTGCACTCCCGACACTGTCTGGGCATGCTCCTGATGAGACGGCAGATGGTGTCCTGGGGGATCTCCTCCAAGACCTGAATAAGGACAGTCTGTGGTGCTACTTGGCGGCATTGGATGCACCAATACATAATGTCCCAGAGGAGTTCAAATGGATTCAGGTCTGGGTAACGTGAGGGCCAGCCATGGCATCAATGCCTTCGTCATCCAGGAACTGCCTACACATTCTGGCAACACAGGCCTTTTCCTGCACCAGAAGGAACCCAGGGCCCACCGTACCAGTGTACTGCCTAACATCCTATTGCCTAACAGCAGTCAGGGTACTGCAACCTTTCAAAATTAGCCTCCCAGACCTGTTGCAGGCAGGATAACGATCACCACCAGGCCTACAGACGTTTTTATGTTCGTTCAAATGTGCTCAGTGTGAATGCGCTCCCATCTGTGAACGAAATGAAGCTCCACTTGCCAATTCTGATGTCCTCTGGCGAATGCCAATGGAGCTGCATGGGGCTGGGCTCTGAGCACAGGTCCCACTAGAGGACGTAGGGCCCTAATGCCACCATAATTGGCACTGGCATTGCTCTGCCCATTTTCCAGTGAATTGAATTTGCAAGTTGAATTTTTTTAAATGCTTGTTATACATGTTTTATATTTTGTTTGTATTTTATGTTTTAATATTATTGTTAGAATAATAAAGCGCCACTGTAAATGAGATTTTGGTCTCAGTTGGTTTTCCTTGTAGAAATCAAATAAATGTAGATTTAAATTCTTTATATGTATCAGTTTCTAGAATTTATATTATATTATCATAAAATATATTTTTTTATAACCAGGAATAAACAAAGAACATTTGTTTTTAATAATAATATATTTCTTGTTTTTCTGAGCTGATTAGCATCTTCTCATCCATATTTCTATTCTTTTCTCGTTTGTTTTGCCAAATAGCTGGGAAATTGCCATGTTCTCAAATCACTGTGTTGCTGCTTAACAAAAAATAGGATGGTTAATTTGTTATATAGTCAAATTTAACAATTACATGACCTGGTTGAACAGGACAAAGGCTGTATTATTTAACATCGCCCAGCACAGCCAGAAGAGGTCTGGTCACCCCTTTGAGTCTGGTTACTCTCTAGGTTTCTTCCTAAAATTCGGCCACCATAAGGAGTTTTTCCCAGCCGGTCTGCTTTAACACTGTTATTGCATGCTCCTTGGGGTTTCAGTAAAAGCACTTTCTGACACCTGCTGAAGTAAAAAGTGCTTTATAAAACAATTTGATGGATTGATTGACTGACTGACAATATCTTGTAAGATTCCTTGTGTAACTGAGGGTTACAATGCCAAAATTCAAATAAATAGTTAAGACAAAGTAATTTGTAATTTGAAAGCCATAAATATATAACATTTGCCATCTTAACAAAAGTGATAGACAATAAAAGAAAGAAGGAATGAAAGAAACATTTAACAATTGAATAAACAAGAAGATTATGCCAATTTGTTTCATACTGTGGTTCTACGTACGTATTTGTACGTAATGTACAGTTTATTTTTCAGTTTATATTGTACTAGTGCTGTATGTAAATCTGCCTTTTTGGGTTAGCCTTGCACTTTGAACTGGGTTTCCCTAGTAACTAAAGCAGCATTTGTCTTGGGAGTGGGATTTGTGGAGTCAGATGACAGTTGGCCAATCAGATTAGTTTAGTTTTCGTGGGTTATGTACTGAAAATGAGGAGCCGTTTGCTCTCGCTCTGAGAGGGGAAAAAAGACAGATAATGAAAAAAAGATGAGAGAGTAATGGAATAAAGAAATAACAACAATTTTGACAACTGAGAGATACTGTAATGTATTATCGCATTTATATGAAAAGAGAGATTTATTTATTTGAAGAGACAGATCATGTGTTATGTATTTAGACAACGTTTGCTAGATTGTGGCTAACTAACCACCTCAAAGACGTCCCAGCCGCTACAAGTTTATTGTACACTTTGCCCACCGTTGTGGCCTTCTGGTATTCTGTCTGACTTGAACTGGATTTGTCTGACTTGAACTGGATTTGTCTGACTTGAACTGGATTTGTCTGACTTGAACTGGATTTGTCTGACTTGAACTGGATTTGCCTGACTTGAACTGGATTTGTCTGACTTGAACTGGATTTGTCTGACTTGAACTGGATTTGCCTGACTTGAACTGGATTTGTCTGCAATCTGCTCTGATCTTCAGAGTGGCGAGCCACCACTGCTAACGAACTACCACTGCTAACTAGCCACCTTTGCAAACGAGCAAAACAAAACAAAAATGTGTGATAAACCCACAACCATTAGATAAATACTAAAAGGGCAGATCAGTGCATCCGGAAAGTATTCACAGCTCTTCACTTTCACAGAGATTTCTCTTAGCCCTTCCTTTGTTATCTTGGCTGTGTGCTTAGGATCGTTGTCCTGTTGAAAGAAGAACCTTCGCCCCAATCTGAGGTCCATAGTGCTCTGGAGCAGGTTTCCGTCAAGGATGTCTCTGTAAATTGCGGCATTCATCTTTCCCTCGATCCTGACTATTGTTCCAGTTCCTGCTGCTGAAAAACATCCCCGCAGCACGATGCTGCAACCCCCATGCTTTACTGTAGGGATGGTAATGGCCAGGTGATGAGCGGTGCCTGGTTTCCTCTAGACATGACACTTGGCATTCAGGCCGAAGTGTTAAATCTTTGTTTCATAAGACCAGAGAATTTTGTTGCTCATGGTCTGAGAGTCCTTCAGGTGCGTTTTGGCAAAATCCAGATGGGCTGTCATGTGCCTTTTACAGAGGAGTGGCTTCCATCTGGCCACTACCATACAGGCCTGATTGGTGGAGTGCTGCAGCGATGGTTCTGGAAGGTTTTCCCCTCTTCACAGAGCAATGCTAGAGCTCTGTCAGGGTGACCATCAGGTTCTTGGTCACCTAACTGAATAAAGCCCTTCTCCCACGATCACTCAGTTTGGCCGGGCGGCCAACTCTAGGAATAGTCCTTGTGGTTCCAAACTTCTTCTATTTAGGGATTATGAAGGCCACTGTGCTCATTGGGTCCTTCAATGCTGCTGACATTTTTCTGTACCCTTCCCCAAATCTGTGCCTCGGTACAGTCCTGTCTCAGAAATCTACAGACAATTCCTTAGACGTCATGGCTTGATTTGTGCTCTAACTTGCACTGTCAACTGTATGACCTTATAAAGATGGGTGTGTGCCTTTCCAAATCATGTCCAATCAACTGAATTTATCACACTTGGACTCCATCACATTGTAGAAATCTCAAAGACGATCAGTGGAAACAGGATGCATCTGAGCTATTGTAATTGTAAGTGTCATGGCAAAGGCTGGGAATATTTATGTACATGTGATTTTTTTTGTTTTTTATAGATTTGCAAAAATCTAAAATAACATTTCATTTTATCATTATGGACTATTGTGTGTATAATGTTTAAGCCCAATAGGAATTGAATCCATTTTGGAATGCAGCTGTAACATTACGCGATGTGAATACTTTTCGGATGCACTGTATATTTTTCTGTATTTTTATACCTTGAAGACTCTAAAATACAATTGTATTTTGACAAGCATGGATTGGTGGCTATGGCCCTCCCAGCTGCCACTGGAAACATCCAGCCACCTGTCATGGTTGGCTCATGTGGCAATAGTTTGGACACACCTACTAACTCTAACCACCCGTCATGGTTGGCTCATGTGGCAATTGTTTGGACACACCTACTAACTCTAACTCTAACCACCTGTCATGGTTGGCTCATGTGGCAATAGTTTGGACACACCTACTAACCCTAACAACCTGTCATGATTGGCTCATGTGGCAATAGTTTGGACACATCCACTAACCCTAACAACCTGTCATGATTGGCTCATGTGGCAATATTTTTGACACAACTACTAACACTAACCACCTGTCATGGTTGGCTCATGTGGCAATAGTTTGGACACATCCACTAACCCTAACAACCTGTCATGATTGGCTCATGTGGCAATAGTTTGGACACATCCACTAACCCTAACAACCTGTCATGATTGGCTCATGTGGCAATAGTTTGGACACATCCACTAACCCTAACAACCTGTCATGATTGGCTCATGTGGCAATAGTTTGGACACATCCACTAACCCTAACAACCTGTCATGATTGGCTCATGTGGCAATAGTTTGGACAAACCTACTAACCCTAACCACCTGTCATGGTTGGCTCATGTGGCAATAGTTTGGACACACCTACTAACCCTAACCACCTGTCATGGTTGGCTCATGTGGCAATAGTTTGGACACACCTACTAACCCTAACAACCTAACAATTAATATACAAGTCATTCAAATAATTGATTTAACTATAACTTATAAGACACCAGATTGGCATCGTTCCAGATAGATTTTTTTTCTACCTGCACAGGGTTGGAAAATAGCTGTCCAATCTAGACTGTGTCCAGCCAGAGATGTTATTGACCTACAGAGATGTCATTTACTGTGACATTTTAGCTGGCGCAGCCAGGATCTGTGAAAATTTGCTGTCCCCTCACAATAACTCAACACACAGCCATTAATGTCTAAACCGCTGGCAATAAAAGTGAGTACACCGCTAAGTGTAAATGTCCGAATTGGGCCCAATTAGCCATTTTCCCTTCCCGGTGTCATGTGACTCGTTAGTGTTACAAGGTCTCAGGTGTGAATGGGGAGCATGTGTGTTACATTAGGTGTCATCGCTCTCATACTCATACTGGTCATGGAAGTTCCACATGGCACCTCATGGTAAAGAACTCTCTCAGGATCTGAAGAAAAGAATTGTTGCTCTACATGAAGATGGCCTAGGCTATAAGAAGATTGCCTAGACCCGGAAAATGAGCTGAAGCACGGTGGCCAAGACCATACAGCGGTTTAACAGGACAGGGTCCATTCAGAACCAGCCTCGCCATGGCCGACCAAAGAAGTTGAGTGCACGTGCTCAGCGTCATATCCAGAGGTTGGCTTTGGGAAACAGACGTATGAGTGTTGCCAGCATTGCTGCAGAGGTTAAAGGGGTGGGGGGTCACCCTGTCAGTGCTCAGACCATACGCCGCACACTGCATCAAAACGGTCTGCAAGGCTGTGGTCCCAGAAGGAAGCCTCTTCTCAAGATGATGCACAAGAAAGCCCACAAACAGTTAAAGACAAGCAGACTAAGAACATGGATTACTGGAACCATGTCCTGTGGTCTGATTGTTAACACTAGTGTCAGAGCGAGCAAATTCTACTGTCACGGTACCGTCGCAGGACGGGACCTCCCCTGTTTGCGTAGCCTTCCGGCGTTCGACGTCGCCGGCCTTTTAGTCGCCATCGTGTGTGTTGTGTCCTGTTTTCCCCATGTCCTGTGAACGCATCCCTCCCTGATTCCTTACAGGTGCTGCTTGTTACCACAGTACTTAAGCCCTTGTATTTCTCGTCTCCGTGTCCGTGATTGTTTCTTGTGATCTGTGTGCAGCTACACGCTGTGTTTGATTGTCCGTACCTACAGTACGTTGGAATATTTATTTGAAGCGTTATATACGCCAGTTCGTTGGTAGTGAACGGAATAAACCGACTACTTGAACCTACCTCCCTGCACCTTGGTCTGCTTTCTTCCACAACCATCACATCTACGCAGTGAAGAGGAAAATAATTATATCTTCGCTCTCTATCAAATTCCAGAACCCTGCTTTTTTTACTTTTCCTAGATATGTGTTTTATCGCCCAGTATTTTAAAATGCTAAAAATCACACAGGGAAAAACTGATTTAAGGCTATTTTACTCCTGTTTACCCGTAGCGCATTCAGACATTTTTTTCCCCTGCATTCCAAGGCTGCAATTCTCTTTTTCATCAGCAGATGTCGCAAGGGCTCCCGTATACGAGTCTTCTGTTATTTAGACTTTTTTTGTGTGTATAAATATATAGATACATACAGATAATACATACATACATATCATTTACGTAAGACGAATTAGAGGATACTGTCACGATCGTAGTGTGCAGTCGAACCAAAAGCAGACATTTTGTATAAAGAAAAGGTGATTTAATCCAAACAAGACAAATACAAACTACACGAACTAACAACTTAAATGAAAGGGGCTAACAAACATGAAACGATGTACAAAGAAACGTGTAGAGTATTCACATGAATTGGAAATAAAACAGAGACAAACCGTGAACTGTTGAGACAAGCAAACAAACAATAAACCACACCGGGTGTGGTGCAAAACTAACCTAAGTAGGCTCCCCAATCAGAGTCAACTGAATGCAGCTGCTCTGACTGGGGAGCCCACAATTGCATGGAGATGGCTAGAGGCCTCTCCATGTGCCATGCCCTGAATGGGAGCCCCAAAGCACAGTGATGGCTAGGGGCCCGCATCCAGGACATGACAGATACTCTTATCGTAGGGCGAACAATATGATGATTTGGAGGAAGGTGGCTGTGGCGATGATAGTGATGAGAGAGAGGATATTCAGGGACACCTTTCAAGAGGTGGGGAGAGACGGCACAGTATGGGTTGAACCAACTGCTGGCAACCCTCGGGGTAGAGCACGAGAGGGCAATATAATGAGAGAAACCCATGGGCCCACATGTTATGCCAAGGAGTAGTCCACGGAGTACTCTGTGTCAATCAAACACTTTAGACATCTGGTTTGATTGACCTATAAAGCAATACATGGACTTGCTCGTAATTACCTGGCTTAAATGATTTTGCCATACAAGCCTAAACGTAACCTAAGATCACAAGATGCATAATTGTACGTAGAATGTTGGCGCAGGGATTGACGACCGACTCCTCCGCATAAGGACCCACGTAGCGGGGGACAAGCTTGCTGGAATGAACCCACTTTAGAGGCTTGTTACAGCACCACTATGAGTATGATTTGCATGCAATTGCAGCAGGTGTATAGGTGAGAGCGGGGGTGCATCGTTGGCCAGGCTTGTTTCCAGACCTTTTGGCAATGGCCCATGTGAGCTTGTCCAGAGGGTACTGCCAGTTCCTGCTGGTACCCCAGGGAGCATTGGAAGGCCTGAGGAGGTGCTGACTAGGGTGTTGTGGGCATATTCCACCTGCAGCAGGTACGCACTCCAGGTGCCTGGTTCGGCCGAGGTGATGCTGCGTGGAGCCGTCTCAATCTCCTGGTTCACATGCTCCGTTTTCCCATTGGTTTGGGGGTGGTACCCAAAAGATGGGCTGACTGATGCCCCTATGGCCTGACAGAAGGCCTTACAGACTTGGAAGATGAATTGGGGGCCAAGATGATTGGTATTGCTCAACCCAGGAGGGTAGGTTAGGTGGAACTGGAACCTCACAAAAAACATGGCGGTAGTTGAGGTGCTTAGCTGACTGGAGGATAGGAGAGGTTCTTGTTCAATGATGAACTGTTGAGCAGTTCCTTCCACCCACTCCTCCAGCTTCACCGCCAGCAGTTCTTTGTTGCCCACAGTTTCTTATTGCAGTCGAGAGTAAAGAGAGTATATGTTTCTGATCTTGTGGGGACCATTGGGACAAAACAGCTCCTATGTCTGTCTGTGTCCGATGCATCGACCACCACCACAAACTGGAGCAAGGGATCTGGTTGGGTGAGGATTGGTGCATAGACAAATCTGTTTTTCAGGTCATGGAAGGCGGTCCCTGCAGCTAGGGTCAAACGGAAGGGCGTGAATGTGGAGGTGAAGGCAGCGACCTGGCTGTAATTTCAAATAAACTGTCTGGCCAACTCCCGGTCCAGGATGTTACCTAGAATTTATGAGGGCTGTGATGGGCACAGACGTGGTTTCCCAGCTAAGATTGGTGTCAAGGACCGTGAGTTGGCCAGACAGTTTATTTGAAACTGTGACGTGATGATTATGAGGTAGGATCACTGGGTGTTTAGCCTCAAAGGGAATTGGGGCATTTGTTAGTCGGCCTCCTACACGAAGGAGTTGGCTGGTTTCATCAATAAAGGGTTTAAGTTTAGTAAAAGAACATTTTTTGTCTTGAGCAGCTCCAAACCTTGCATTTTGTACATAACTGAGGATGGCTAACTCTGCTAGTAGGAGCTCACCAACAGTAATGGAGTCGGAAAGATGCACACTGGTTTTCCTGCGTAACAACGCCTTGCACGCAACAGGATAACCGAAGCCCTTTTTAGCCGATGCCAACTGAAGTATCGTACCAGTAGGCGGTCCACTGCATTTTCCGTCACTTGGTTTAGGTTGAAGCCAGCTGCATAAACCTCTTTGGTCCGCTTGAACTCTGCTTTCTCTGGTAAGTCCCTTATAGTAGGTTGAACAGGCCAGTGTTCCTCTTCAAGTTGAAGGAAGCGTGGACCCGACACCCATCGTTCACTTGACAAGATCTCTTCCACAGTCATTCCACGAGAGACATCATCTGCCGGATTAGAAGCAGTCAACATGCCTCCACTGGCACGGCTCTGAACGTTAATGTATTTTTGCGATACGGTTAGCGACAAAGGTCTGGAAACGACAGTGCTTATTGTTAATGTACTGAAGCACGATGGTTCTGTCTGTCCATAAGAAAGTCTCAGTAAATGGAAAGTCCAAGTGGGACTTGATATGCTGATCCAACTCAGTAGCAACAACTGCTGCTAGTAGCTCCAGACATGAGGGAGAGGAGGTGTGTGCCCTGCAGCTCATTAACTCCCTTTCTTCTGATGGGTGTGTCCATTTCCGGGACGGGCAAGTGGAGACAAGGTGTCCAGGACGGCCACAATACAGGCAGACCCCCTCAGTCATTCTGCGTACCCGCTCCCTTCTGGGGACAGCCTGGTGGACCCCAGCTGCATGTGCTTGCCGTCATTGGTGCTGGGGAGCGTGATGGTGTCTCCAGCGTGGGGCGAAGGCAATGGGGCATGAGAGAGTGGAGGGGGGATGAGACTAGGGACGTGCAGCCCTCACAGGGTGGCACTCCCGGATACGGTTGTCCAACAGGATGAACCGGATTTCAATGGCTCAGGTTTGTTCCGGGAAGCCGCCCTCCAGCACGAGGTCATTCCAGCCACTCTCGGCCACATTGCTTTCACGTTGATAGAGAGACAGGAGTCATCTCCCAGCGTCTTTTCTGCACTCTGAGTGGTCAAGTGGCCCATGGGGGCCAGTTCAATCTGTCAGGACTTGTTTGGCAGGAATCAGGCGGGGGATCCAAATGAGTAAAGTGGAGCGTAATGGGTGAACGGGAGTAAGGCAACAAAACAGGTCAAGGAGAGAAACAACAGAAATGCAGGGGGAGCCGGGCTGGGTGAAAAACCACACTGCAAAAAGAATAAGCACGGAGTAACGGAAAACAAAACTGCGCCAGCAGAAAATGGGAATGTCACCAAAAAAGGCATGTACCTTATGATCTGGCAGAGGACTGAGAGAAAAACCAAGGTATAAATAGTTGGGTGCTGATGAGGGAATACGTGGCAGGTGTGCGCAATAAGTACTTGGGTGGGAGATATGGGATATGGGAGAAAAACAGAGAACCTGACCTGGACTAGTCTGGGGCCGTGACAACCTTGCTCAACATACTCATTGCTATCCCTGTCCAAAGCCCTCCTGGTTGTGATGCAGATCAAGATGAAACCTGATGATTCGAGCTGCCGCACTGCTGACCGTTCCCACCCCGGGTTGTCTCCATCATGGTCTGTCTGGTCTTGCATCTGACCTGGATTAGGTTTTATAGACTGTGGCACAGCCCACATGCATTCATTCATTATTACAACTTCTTAATATGTTCACCCGACACAGCCAAAGGAGGATTGGTCAGCACTCTGAGACTGGTTATTCCCAAGGTTTCTTCCTAAATTCCGTTCTCATTTAGCCACTGTGCTTCAACTGCTGTTGCTTGCTTGTCATTATATTTGCAAACTACTACCCAAAGTAATACTGCTAAATATTGAATAATTATTGATCATCCGTAAAAAACAAACGTACCGGCACAATGAATTGGCACGCTTCACTTGTTCTATCAAACTATAGCTTCTGTGTTAATCATTTACTTACATTATTCCCATGTTCTCAAAAGTTTGACTAATTATGAATTACTTATTACTGTCTAATTACTAATTAGGAAAATAATGTCTATGTGCATTAACATTACACATAATGAAGTTTGAAAGACTTTAACGTATAAAAATTACTTTCTGATGATATGCTTTAAAGATACCTTCTATTCACATTGATGTGATCTTACGCTTCTGGGTTGGAACTCTTCGCAAACCCTAGCAATAATAATTATTAATATATTACATTTATTTTTGAAATATGTGCATTACAAAAACAGTTCCATAGTCAATAGTTGCGGTCTAAACTTTGGACCACACATGCGCCCTGGCAATGGGAGTTCAACTGTCTGTACCCTTCCTCTCTCTCCCTCTATGCCTGTCTCCCTAGGTGGTCCTCCCTAGATTTAAAATATGAAAACATCTTTAATTAACAATGTGTACATATGCATTATTTATAAAATATGTATTAGTTATAATATAATATAAGTATAAATTAGTCTTCATCTCTTACCTAGTATACCATGTGTATCAGTACACCCTCATGGATCAATTTGACCAAGAAACAAAACAATGGGAAAGGTGTACAAAATAATTACATTTCCATATTGTTTCATGGAATCATTTTGAAAGACTTATCAGACCAAATCAAAGCTGTATTAATTGAAACTGTGAGATAAAATTCCATCAAGGTTCACATTGTACAACTTTAACCCTAACCCTAACTTTAGTTACTGGCAACGTGTGTTGTACAGCAACAACGGCTAATTTTAGCATTTTCCACTCCCCAAAAATAAACACCTCTAGCCATCACAAGCACCCTACTCAATGTACGTATGCCCACATTCTCTCAGACACACTCACCCAATCCATAAATCACAAAAATGTAATATGCACACAATCAAACTTCTATTCACAAAATACAGAGAAAGTTCAACGTTCTAAGGTGTAAGGCATTTTGTGAACCTATTTCAGGTCTGCAACTACCATTCAACAAACACATTATTGCTTATCTTTCAACTACTGTAATTGTTGATACTGCAAGAACACCTGCATTCATACTCATAGGTGTGACAGAAACACACACCTGTCTTACATTTGTGCATACATTAATGCATTATTGGTGCCACTACTTCATTAATTTGTACTCACCGTTTGTTATGTATTGTCAGGAACACACAAAGGAAAAAAGAAGCTCAAAAGTTCCTGGAATTTCTCCCGGCTTTTCCTTTTCTTTGCTTGTTCCTGGTGTTGTCTTTCCCCGTTTTATAAGCTCTCTTCGGGAATCTCCACTCCAATCGGTGGTCGCGTTTCCTCTGACATCATTTCTCCTTGTTTTCCACCACTCCTTGCCCTAAAGCCTCTTGCTGCAACATGTTCATCTCCATCACTCTAGGGCTGGGGCCAATACCTGCTAATGTGAACTCTGATGAGCAGCTGGGAGGCGAGGTGAGGGTTGTCGCCCCGTCCTCCCACCCTTTCTAATCCCCTACCCTACTTTACCCCAACCATGTACCCACAGGCAGCAGAGTTAATGTCCCACAAAGCAAATGGATGCCTGATGAGAAAGCCTGATGAGTTATCAGTGGAGGTGACAGGGAGTTTACCTCTAGGTGTCCTGTAGTCAGTCAGATGCCTCTCTCACCTTCTCTCTAACGCTCTTTATCCTTCATATCTATAAACTTCTCAGGGATTAGTCTGCAGTCCTTTGTCCAAAATATACTCCTGATAGATATTTTTAACTAGTCAGACCGTGCCCTTCTCAGTTTGTTTCTGTTTGTCTGACCTAAATCGGTTGAACCTGTGTCCCCTCATCTCCAACTTAAGAAGCGTCAACACAACCTTTTTTCAATGAAAACTAACATCTGTGTGGTAAGCCATGTTTGCTGATTTTAACAGGAATTCAGAATTACCAAATCATACCAATACTGATGCATTTTGCCTGTCCTACAGATTGTATACTTTCTTCTTTGAACTATAAGACATATTGCCAGGAAGAAGGCACATTATATATCTTATACATACCTCTTACACACTATATTTAAATGCAAACAGAACATCTACTTTTTATTGCCAACAAGTTATTATAAGATCCTTAGAGGCAGCAATGCATAGTCAAACTGCGTTTAAAACCCTATACTGTATAAATAACCAAACAGGATTGCTGGGGGATGCCATTGTATTGGTAAAGATGGAATGTGTTCTCAGTAATATTTTCCCTTGTCTAGTACCAAGTTAATAATCTGAAAGGAAGCCTGTTTCTGTGCTTACAGATACAGGGATCTGATATGTTCTGAGGATTTGTGTGTATCTGGGAATCACAATATTGTGTTTGCACGAGTGTGTGCGCATGTGTGTTTTTATTTATTTTTGACGGTGCACATGTGCATGAGTGTGCATCGAACCATGTTTGTGTGTGTGTGAGAAAGATTGGTGAATGAAGCTATGCCTGCTGTGAAAGCCATTATGTGTTACTGAAGTGTGAGCATTAATCATTGAGTGTCCAACAACATCACACAAATATGTAATTTGTCCATGAGCGCATTACATGTAAGTTACATTACAAGTAAAACCAAACCATTTTTCCGTAGCATCATAATCCACGCAGAGCATCACTTTATCTACTGAGTCATTTTTAAACTATAAAGAATTTAAAAAAAAACAAGCAATTACAGAATATGTTTGTTTGAAGGTCTTAGCATACAAAACAAAAGTGATGAAGAACATAATACAACACCGGTTACAGTATTTGTACTTTGTTTATTGGGACCTACAAAAGTACAACTTTAAAATAACACAACACTCAAATTATTCAAAGATGAAATCATTCAAATTTAGTTTGTATAATGTAAAATTAGAGACACTATACAAACAAAATATATGCATGAATTGCCATACATAGGCCTAAAGCACAGTTGCGTGATAACACATAGGCAACAGTCTATTCCTGGAAATATCATTGATAGATCTAAATATATGTAGCCTCCTGCATTGTTCAAGAAAGATGAGGTATATGGCAACACCGCCTTTTCTTTAAGTAAAAATATTACAGCATAGTATCCAATTACATTTATTTGTAAATTAGATTAGCAGAGTAAAGGGATGATAAAATGTGATTTACAGTTGCCAACGTAAATAATGAAATAGACTATTGACTAAAAGTCACTTGTTCTTTGTTTTGGATGTTGTGGGATATAAATACCCATGGATTTATGCATGTTGTGCAATGTTTATCCCTCTGCCCCACAGTTAGCACACAGCCTCATGGGTTTCTGTAAGCCAGACCTGCAAAGAAAAACTGTTTCATTGCACACAGTTCTCATTTGTATTGTTCCGTGAGCATTTGCAGATTTGATTCCTTTCTGGGTGTGAGCTGATGAGGCCTAGGAAGAGAATGCTTGTTGGTTGTCTTCGTGTTGAAGCTAACATGTCAAACACCAATAATAATGTCAATATTATAATGATTGGATAGAATTTGCTGCAAGGTAGATAAAGGATATAGCTATTTGTTAGACAAACCTTTTGAGTGATTGTCACTGTCTCCGTTTTTTTGGGGTCCGTTGCTGATGGCGACAGTTGGATGCATAGTGTTGAGAAGGCTAACCCTCTTACAGCGGGGCAAAAAAGTATTTAGTCAGCCACCAATTGTGCAAGTTCTCCCACTGAAAAAGATGAGAGGCTTGTAATTTTCATCATATGTACACTTCAACTATGACATCACATTGTAGGATTTTTTATGAACTTAATTGCAAATTATGGTGGAAAATAAGTATTTGGTCAATAACAAAAGTTGATCTCAATAATTTGTTGTATACCCTTTGTTGGCAATGACATAGGTCAAACATTTTCTGTAAGTCTTCACAAGGTTGTCACACAATGTTGCTGGTATTTTGGCCCATTCCTCCATGCAGATCTCCTCTAGAGCAGTGATGTTTTGGGGCTGTTGCTGGGCAACACAGACTTTCAACTCCCTCCCAAAATTGTCTATGGGGTTGAGATCTGGAGACTGGCTAGGCCACTCCAGGACCCTGAAATGCTTCTTATGAAGGCACTCCTTCGTTGCCCGGGCGGTGTGTTTGGGATCATTTTCATGCTGAACAACCCAGCCACGTTTCATCTTCAATGCCCTAGCTGACAGGAGGTTTTCACTCAAAATCTCACGATACATGGCCCCATTCATTCTGTCCTTTACACAGATCAGTCGTCCTGGTCCCTTTGCAGAAAAACAGCCCCAAAAGGATGATGTTTCCACCCCCATGCTTCACAGTAGGTATGGTGTTCTTTGGATGCAACTTAGCATTCTTTGTCCTCCAAACACGACGTTGAAGTTGAGTTTTTACCAAAAAAATCAATTTTGGTTTCATCTGACCATATGACATTCTCCCAATCTTCTTCTAAATCATCCAAATGCTCTCTAGCGAACTTCAGACGGGCCTGGATATGTACTGGCTTTCAGCAGGGGGACACGTCTGGCACTGCAGGATTTGAGTCCCTGGCGGCGTAGTGTGTCTCTGATGGTAGGCTTTGTTACTTTGGTCCCAGCTCAAGTCATTCACTAGGTCCCCCCGTGTGGTTCTGGGATTTTTGCTCACCGTTCTTGTGATAATTTTGACCCCACGATCTTGCGTGGAGCCCCAGATCGAGGGAGATTATCAGTGGTCTTGTATGTCTTCCATTTCCTAATAATTGCTCCCACAGTTGATTTCTTCACAACAAGCTGCTTACCTATTGCAGATTTAGTCTTCCCAGCCTGGTGCAGGTCTACAATTTTGTTTCTAGTGTCCTTTGACAGCTCTTTGGTCTTGGCCATAGTGGAGTTTGGAGTGTGACTGTTTGAGGTTGTGGACAGGTCTTTTATACTGATTACAAGTTCAAACAGGTTCCATTAATACAGGTAACGAGTGGAGGACAGAGGAGCCTCTTAAAGGAGAAGTTACAGGTCTGTGAGAGCCAGAAATCTTGCTTGTTTGTAGGTGACCAAATACTTATTTTTCACCATAATTTGCAAAAAAATTCATAAAAAATCCTACAATGTGATTTTCTGGATTTCTTGTTCTCATTTTGTCTGTCATAGTTGAAGTGTACCTGTGATGAAAATTACAGGCCTCTCTCACCTTTTTCAGTGGGTGAACTTGCACAATTGGTGGCTGACTAAATACTTTTTTGCCCCATTGTATTTTTCTTCCACCTGTGCACTGTATGCGTAGCATTCCTGTTCTCCATCACTGTTGTTGAGTAGAGCTCCGCTGGTGTGTTGTTTTGCAAGCAGGGTCTTTGTGCCATTCATTTCTCTGCCAGGTAAAGTGACGCAAAGCAGTTGTCCTTCAGTCTAAAAAAACAGTCTCGGAAAGTCGCTCACCCGCTGACCTGGTTTTATCCTTGCCCAAGTATGGATATCCATTGATCATGTACTTGGTCTCGACACCAGCACATAACCAAAATGTGATCCCACTTGTCGGGTTTGTTGGCCATGTACTGGGTAAAACTTCACCAAGTTTTGGTTGGGAAAAGTTACTCAACAACAGTTGCAAATGTCTGCAAATGTCATCTTCCTGGTGTGCTGTCATTGCTCCTTTCTACCCAAATGGTGCCGTCACTCCCAGACTCCAGTCTCCCAGTGGTAGTGGGGGTCGCCGTTGTTTCGGTTCAGTTTGTTTTGCAACAAGGTTCAGGCATTGGAGGTGGCGGCTTAGTATCAAAATCTGAAGAAGACTTAACATGTTGATTTTCTTAATTTATTTCTGAATACAACTCATTTAAATGTCAGGGTGTCGATTTCGTTTTCCATTGTGAACTAAACGCTGTAAATTGTTTCTGAGTTGTGTATGACTCTCTCGCCTAGTTCCGATTATATACAGTTACAACCCTCATCATTCTTCATTATTACACTTCAATCACATGCATTGGTGTGTCTGGGTATATTGCACCCATTCAACCAATGCTTATTGATCTTTTACCCAGGGTAATTGCCAATTTATCCATAGACATTGTTATTCGTGTAAACAAACTGAAAGAAAAATTCACAATTGCCTACATGAAAATATAGAACAGTCATTTGTCAATTGGCTGTTATAACCCAAGTATTAAATTTTGACTCAATCTCGTATGTTCAATGGTTACCGTTCTGGCCCACAGCCAGCACACCTCTTCAGAGGTTTAAGGATGTAGGTCATTACATTATGTTTGATCTGTTATTTTCACTCCTATTGATAAATACATAACCAGTATGTTTTAATATCAATTTGTTCAAGAATATCATTTGTATTCGTTTGTAACACATCTTTCACAAATAATTATTTAGCATAATACATATGATGAATTAGCCTACATCAGCTGATTTTCCGGTTACAAAAGCTGCAAATAATACATATATATATTCAAATTCAACCAAGGCTCAGATTTTTTTTTATCTGAGAGTATCAATGACGTCATTCATTCAGGGATTAGCACCTGGGTACCATTAGCAGCTGCTAGGTAACCAATGTTAAGTGACGTTGTCATTTAGAGAATTAAGTATAGAAAATGGTAAAAAAAGCTTTCAAAATGGAAGTTATATTTTAATTAGAAACTCAAACACCTATTGTCGTCAGCCTTTGGCGGTTCTAGTATTAAGAGAAAAAAAGTATCTTCATCCACCTTCAAGCACTGTGCTGATCATGTCCCAGCCTGCGTCCACCATCATTCCCATCCCCAAGAAACCAAGGATCACAGGAATGAATGATTACTGATCCGTCGCCCTGACCTTTGTGGTAATGAAGTCATTTCAGCATCTTGTGCTGTCCCACCTCAAAGCCATCACCAACCCTCTCCTGTTCCCCCAGCAGTTTGACAAAATAGCAAACGAATCAGTAGACGATGCAGTAAACAAGGCTCTCCACTTCATCCTCCAGCACCTGGACTCCTCAGGAACCTATGCCAGGATCCTGTTTGTGGACTTCAGCTCTGTTTTTAATACCATAATTCCAGCTCTGATGCAGGTGAAGCTCTCCCAGCTGCACGTGCCTGAATCCACCTGCTGGGGAAACATGTTTCTGACTCATGATACATCAGCACAGGATCCCCTCAAGGCTGTGTCCTTTCCCCTCTGCTCTTCTCCCTGTACACCAACAGCACCTCCAATCATAAATCTGTCAAGCTCCTGAACACCAGATTCACAAACTGTTTGCCCCCCCTGCCATCAGGTCTCTTCATTCCTGCACCTGCAGGCTTAGGAACAGTTTCTTCCTAGCTACCCTGCTGATTTTGTACGTTTGTCCAAGGACAAAGAGATGATCAGTCTATAACAGTAATAGTAGGTTTATTTGAACAGTTACAGACAGAATAATCTAAATCCTGAAAAACTTATTTTAAATAAGTTATCCATTGATTTACTCAGTGAAACAAGTATTTGATCCCCAATAAATCAGTAAGATGTTTGGCTCCCAGGTGTCTTTTCTACAGGTAACAAACTGAGATTAAGACACTCTCTTAAAGGGGGTGCTCCTAATCTCAGTTTGTTACCTGAATAAAAGACACCAGTCCACATAGAAATCAATCATATTCCAAACTCTCCACCATGGCCAAGACAATAGAGCTGCCCAAGGATGTCAGGGACAAGATTGCAGACCTTCTCAAGGTAGGAATGGGCTACAAGACCATCACCAAGCACCTTGGTGAGAAGTTTACAACAGTTGGTGTGATTATTCACAAATGATAGAAACACAACATAACTGTCAATCTTCCTCAGTCTGTGGCCCCATGTAAGATCTCACCTTGTGGAGTTTCAATGATCATGAGAACAATGAGGAATCAGCCCCGAACTACACAGGAGGATCTTGTAAATGATCTAAAGGGAGCTGGAACCATAGTCACCAAGAAAACAATTGGTAACAACGCTGTGAAGGACTGAAATCCTGCAGCACCCGCAAGGTCTCCCTGCTCAAGAAAGCACATGTACAGGCCCGTCTGAAGTTTCCCAATGAACATCTGAATGATTCAGAGGAGGACTGGGTGAAAGTGTTGTGGTCAGATGAGGCCAAAATCTAGCTTTTTGGCATAAACTCAAATTGCTGTGTTTGGAGGAGGAGGAATGCTGCCTATGAAGACCCCAAGAACACCATCCCCACCGTCAAACATGGAGACGGAAACATTATGCTTTGGGGGTGTTTTTCTGCTAAGGGTATAGGACATTTTCCCTGCATCAAAGGGACGATGGACGGGGCCATGTACCGTCAAATCTTAGGTGAGAATCTCTTCCCTTCCCTCAGCCAGGGCAATGAAAATGAGATACCAGGTGGGTGCAATTAATGATGAGGTAGAACCGAAAACCAGCAGGCTCCGGACCATGTAGGGTAAGATTTGAAGACCCATGCGTCTAGTGTAACACATTATAATTATTAAATGCCATGGTATTTGCCTTTAAATGCAAGATAGAAAATGTATTAAAATAAATAACAGTAATTATTACTAGTTCGATGTAATACACTGATCAGCCAAAACCACATGCCTAATAATGTGTAGGTCGAGGCATGGACTCCACTAGACCATCACAACATTTGTCTCTTGTCAATGTTGCTCAGACCGCTTGCCCATTATGCTGTTTCTAACACATCAACTTTGAGGACAACATTTTTACTTGTTGCCTAATATATCCCACCTGCTGACAGGTGATGCCCGATTTCTCTAACGCGGGCATGAAATAATTTTGTCTACCCGCCAGTGTAGTCTCCCCGGCGTGTAGTCTCCATAATTTACTGCCAAAGACAAAATGTACCTGCATTTTGCGGGTGGTGCTAATTTCGAACCCTGCGCATAAGATTTCAGTATGTCAAATTATGTGGCCTCTATTGCCCAATAAACGTTCAAGTAACCGTAGTTCTGTACATATAAGTATATTATTGATAAATCACAAAAAATATTATAAAACAAAATGGAAAACATCTTTAAAATCTTGACAGAATATACCGTAAGCAAACATGTTCCAATTGACCACATGGGGAAGAAAGATTTGCAGGCTTATTCCACAAACTCTGTTTGACATAGAGGCCAGAAATGTGTATAGGGATAAAGATTTCCTTATGTGGAACATATTTGGCATTGGGACCCACTTGCGCCGCCTTCATGGTTTCTCTTTTATTCTGAATATGTGAAAAACTCTTTAAGTTACTCAAATACAACCAAATGTCGGATTTTCACATGACTTGATATTTTTTAACTATGGACCAAGGTAATCAATGCATACCCCAAAATAGTGCAAATAAAAATATGGCTGCTATTGACCAAACTTTTCGCAGGTGTGGTTTTACATAAATGTATATCAATCTGACAAAGTTGATCATATGATAAAATAATTTGATGTCAATAATTCTACTACAACGTAACATGCAAGTACATTTAGTTTGATCATACGCACCATTACAGCCAGATAGTGTTAGCTCTTTATCTTTATTACTCAGTGTGATGAACATTTGGCACACATAATCTGGGTTATCAAACTAGTTAGTGGGTGAACTGTGGCATAATATGGCCACTGTGGAATTCACTGTTAAAGATAGAGGTGTGGGGCTGGAATCATTTCTTTGGGGAGTTGGAGGGTTAATAGGTTACTTGGGACATTCCATAAGAGGGAGGGGGGTCAGGAAGTTAGGAGGATAAGACAAAGGACACTGTTTATCTAAAAACCTATAGATTAACTTTTAGGCTGACCACCACACATGGGACTGGTCAAGTGACCCAGGAAAAGGAGAGGAGGGGGACTGGCCAGAAGGGTCCGGCAGACTTCCTGGCGCCGGACACAACAACACCATTCTCATCTCCCTTGGAAGAGGTCACCAGATGGTTCACCCCAGGGCTGGGGGCTGCCCACGAGACGAACACTCAGAAAACACTCGCAGCCTTTTCTATGCAATTGTGTGTGTGTGCGCCTAGCAAATTCCATGCATGGACTGTGTGTGTGTGGCTACATAAAAAGGGGTCCGATGTGAACGGACTTTAGATCTACATGTCCGGCGAGACAGATCTCCGGGTGCGCATTCGTAATAAAGGTGTATGATTTGGGAAGACTTGAAATGGCGTGGAAATTCTCTGATTTGCAACCCGGGGGGAAACTTTAGTTCCTACAAACTTGGGCGCTCGTCTGGGATCAGAGGTTGTTCATGCGAATTGACGAACCAGAGCCTCCGGAACTTCTCAACGATTTTTAGCCATGGCCACTTAAACAGGTAAGCAGAACCGGTTTTCAAACAAATCTGCGTATTGGCTATTGTGAAATTTTGAAA